>JAFEMH010000526.1:597500-730285 GCA_022495995.1 Adenophora triphylla var. japonica
AACATGGAAATTTCACTACGCAGCAAACAGAGAGAGAGAGAGAGAGAGAGAGAGAGAGAGAGAGAGAGAGAGAGAGAGAGTTAGGATTCGTTACCCTCGTAGTGTCCACTCTCCTTAATCCACGTTAGGTAGAAGGATCTTCAAATCGGCTTCCGGGAACAAACTCGAACTCGCAGATTGAATTGGTTGTGAAGCTTCAAGCGTAGAACGGACTTAGGACCTGGAATAACAGGGGAAGGAGGTGATCGGTTTTGGGGATGTGAGCAGAGAACCGAGGGAGATTGAGAGATTGGATTGGGAATTGAGGGAAGGAATTGGGTCATGACTTTGGATAGCGAGACGGGGTCTGGAACAGGGGAAGGAGGCGGTTGTGAGGATAGAGAAGAATGGTGAAGCGGTGGTGAATTTGACCGGAGAGAGAGAGAACGGTGAGCTTGGCCGGAGAAGGAGGGCTTCGGTTTGGGTAAAGAGAGGGAGAGAATGGTGATGAAGGTTGATTTGGGGAGAGTTAGGTTCGGTGAGGAAGGGGTTGAAGTCACCGGTTGATTGGGATGTGAGGGAGAGGATTAATGGCGAGTTTGGCCGGAGAGGGAGAGGCTAGATTGAGGGGAAGGAGACCATTGAGGGAGCGGCCATGGAAATTGCGTTTAGAGAGAGAGAGGAGAGAGAGAAAGTGGTTTTGCAGATAGAGAGAGATAGGGAGAGTTTTAGAGAGAGGCTGAGAGTCTGTGTGTGAGAGTCCCTTTTGCCAAATGAACGAATTTGGTATTTAAAGCTGATTTGGGCTAACGCTTTAATATGTCGCACGACCTTTCGCTTCGCTTTTCCATGGCTCAATCTGTCGCACGACGGGATGAGCCAATAACCGTTTCTGGCGCCAAAAACTGGTTTTGGAACATTCCGGGCTAATTCCTTAAAGGTCCAAAGACAATAATTCCTTGTAGGTCCTTTTGTTCGGGAAAAATACTAAAAAATGCTTCCTTCGCGAGAAACATATGAAATGTTTACGGAAGTATTGGAATGGATCGGGAATTTACCAAAACGCCCCTTAGTGCAATTTTATCATTTAAAATGCACCTAAAAACGGATCGCGAATTGGATTGGCGTACTTACAGAGCCCCTCGGCAATGTCACTTTTGGAGAAAGTGAGGTTGTCAATAAAATAAGACCCAATCCCAATGAGCGGTCAAGGGATAAGGCGGAGGGCTGGACGATGACTGGTGAGATTGGATGGCTTGACCTTTGGAGAAAGGATTCCTACGTATCCCTGGGAGGGAATCAAGCCGATCGTAGTTCTGGGACGAAACTGATTGAAGGAGTCTGAACGTAGGGGAAGCTATTTGAAGGTCTCTTGACCTAAAAGGAACTATTTGAAGGTCTCTTGACCTAGAAAGGATCATTTGAAGGTCTCTTGACCTAAAGGGAACTATTTGAAGGTCTCTTGACCTAAAAGGAACTATTTGAAGGTCTCTTGACTTAGAAGGAACTATTTGAAGGTCTCTTGACCTAGAAGGAACTATTTGAAGGTCTCTTGACCTGGAAAGGATCATTTGAAGGTCTCTTGACCTAGAAGGAACTATTTGAAGGTCTCTTGACCTAGAAGGAACTATTTGAAGGTCTCTTGACCTAGAAGGGATAATTTGAAGGTCTTTTGACCTAAAAGGAACTATTTGAAAGTCTCTTGACCTAGAAGGAATTATTTGAAGGTATCGCTACCTAGAAGGGATAATTTGAAGGTCTTTTGACCTAAAAGGAACTATTTGAAGGTCTCTTGACCTAGAAGGAATCATTTGAAGGTATCGCTACCTAGAACGGGATTATTTGAAGGCATCCAACCTGAAACGGGATTATTTGAAGGCATCCAACCTGGAAGGGATTTTTTAAGGTCTCTTGACCTAAAAGTGATCATTTGAAGGTCTCTTGACCTAAAATGGGATTATTTTAAGGTCTCTTGACCTAAAAGGGATCATTTAAAGGCATTTTGACCTAAAAGGAATTATTTGAAGGTCTCTTGACCTAAAAGGAATCATTTGAAGGTATCGCTACCTAGAACGGGATTATTTGAAGGCATCCAACCTGGAACGGGATTATTAGAAGGCATCCAACCTGGAACGGGATTATTTGAAGGTTTCTTGACCTAAAAGGGATCATTTGAAGGTCTCTTGACCTAAAAAGGGATTGTTTTAAGGTCTCTTGACCTAAAAGGAATCATTTGAAGGTCTTTTGACCTAAAAGGAACTATTTGAAGGTCTCTTGACCTAAAAGGAATCATTTGAAGGTATCGCTACCTAGAACGGGATTATTTGAAGGCATCCAACCTGGAATGGGATTATTTGAAGGCATCCAACCTGGAAGGGATTATTTGAAGGTCTCTTGACCTAAAAGGGGATCATTTGAAGGCATCCAACCTGGAACGGGATTAATGCTTCTAGCAAAGTAATTGACTGAAATGTGCTCTCATACCTGTGCTGTGCTCACCTGTAGCTGCCGGAGGGTCTCGTGTTACTGCTTGATGGGAGGTAGCTGTCAAGGGTTTCATGCTATCATTGATCCTGCTGGGGATAGATGTGACTGCCGGAGGGTCTGATGCTATCGTTGCTGGGGAGACTGACAGATGCAGACTCTTTATCTCGGTTTATCATGCAGAATAGGCTTTTGAAGTCGCCGAGACTGGTGAGCATTATTGCTTGGATACTGGGGCAGCTGGAGCTCTTTCTTTGACAAGCATTGCTTGGGGACTGGGGCAACTAAGGCTTTTTCATATGATGCTGATAAGTTCGAAGGTGACGGGCCTGATGAGGATAATAAAGGCGGGATCTGCCACCTGCAGGATTTGGAATCCTTGTCCAAAATTGTGATTTGAGGGGCAATCCCCACGAACAAATTATGATCACCATATTATTGTACCCTGTGGGGGGAAAACACAACACTCTAGGCACTTTGTATTTTATTTAACCTCTTGCTTATGCATTATTAATCTTTTGTTACACAAGTCCATCTCAGCCGGTGATGGAAGGGAAGTGAGGGTTTTTTTTTTTTTGCACGTCTTGGTGAGCAGATGTGTATGTAGCCATTTGTGCTATGATGGGTTGTATATGGGATGAAAGTTTTTATAATGAGGTGGACCCTCTCCCACGAGGTGGGGAAATGATATGGCTTAACTAGGCAAGTCGGGGACGCTCCCGGGAGTACTGGCTGCAGCAGGTCCATTGCTGGTGAGGACAAAGTGTATCGCGCGTCTGAGACAGCAAGCAGCAGGGAAGGTGCAGAGAATGATCCCGGCTTGACGAAGCCCCAGTTGACAGTGCAAAGTAAACCTGGAGGGAAATCTGGTAAGGAGAGCCGGAGGGATACCTTAACCAAAGCCCCAGCTTGAAGAGATTCAATGCAGCTTTATCGCAGACAGAGTCATCTTATGGCCAAAGAGGCAACTCATCATTTCAAACCGCAGTCAATCAGTCACTGGACAAGACTCGAAAATGTTTACGTGCAGGGGCACATCTTTCGAAGGTGGGAATAGATCCTGATTTCGTGTATGACACTTTCGCTTTTAGGTTTGACTCTTTTGGGAGAGTATAAGCATCACAAGGTGTGGAAAAGTGTATGGAAGCCCCTGCTGACCGAAACAGTGTTTGGCTCTATCTTCCTATGATGTAGAAAGAGAAGACTTGTCGAGACACTTATAAACTTGTCTTATTCGTGATGATCACAAAGATGCTTAAAACCCTTTATTGATGTTCGGGTTACTCAACCACCAAAGCTGATATGAACAAATATTTTTATCAATCCTGAGGAGAAAGCCAACTGATATCGAGAATCAAACTCGGAAGGATGGAAAGTGTATAGGGAATGGTCCTTGAGGAGACCGGATCTTCTGAGATCTGTTTGTGATTTCGACAGGACCAGTTATGGTTGCCTACGTTCCCCTCCTTGGGAGGAGCTCATGTCGCCATAGTTCGGGCTTATCCCGAATGAAGAGAATGAACGTTGGAATTCGAGGATCTGAGGACCTTTGAGGATTTTGAGAATTGAAAGAACATGTCCTCTTGGAGTTTCAATGGGAGACACAGATGTGAAGCCCCAGTGGGACATCCACGGCAAGTGTTTGCGGAGGAGAAATGAAATATGCTCACATGCAACGTCGAATGAACGGATAGAATTTGCACAATCTTCGCTTGATGGTCCGAAACTGTTATCCTGTAGGAACTGCGGCTGGGCTTCAGGGTTTCAACCGATCTTCGGGTAATTTGGAATATTATGACCTCTTAAAACGAGAGGTCGGCTAGGCTTTTTGCTGACTGAACTTCTAAAGATGAGAAGTTGGCTTGCAGGGATGCGTTTGGGATTTCTAAGGTGAGGGAATCGATTTGCCTCTAAGAATGAGAGGTAAGTCTTGGATTTTCCAAGGGCAAGGGTAATGGTAATGGGAATGTCCTCTAAAATCGAGAGGACGGTTTGGGATTGGCTAGAGGTAATGGTGAGGGACATCCGTGCTGTTTCATTATTCACTCTGAGACTCCTCTTGAGTAGCGACCAGAATCCTTTGACTTTTGCTTTTGAGAGGATCGCTAGGGACTAGGCTCTCTCTCTTTTCTTCTTCTTTTTTTGTACCTTTTTTTTTCTTTTCTTTTTGTCTCTCTTTTTTTCTTGTTTTGAGAGGAGAATTTCAGCTAGTCCCTAGGATGGATCATTGCTTTTTTTCGCCGTTCTCGAGCTTGGAGATGGTCAATCTTCTTTGAATCACGGGAGTCTCAAGGATAGTCCCTCTTCTTCTGGCGATGGCTAAATGGGTTTCAAAACATGCCGATCTTGAACCGAAGGGGTATTGTTTAGTGAGGGTGAGGTTAAAGGCTTTCCTAAGGGTGAAAGGTTTCAACCGCAGTCCCTACAGGATGACCCAAACGAGATCGTGTCTTCATTTGCTTGCTAAAGTTTACTCTGAGAAGGATTCGTACAAATTCATCGAACAACGAGAAGGTGAAGACGATGAAAGGTATATGAGCACAGAAGATGCGAGATGGGGAGTTGGTGAGCCCCAATTTGAGAAGGATGTCAGTCAATTTTCTCGCTCCGATCAATTTAAAAAAATAGTCATTTCAAAGCATTTAGTCGGTGAGCAGCACAAGTGATCATTTGGAATAAGACCATTTCAATCGAGTGTAATGCAGGTGTGCAAGTAATGTCTCGAGTCTAGAAAGAATAGAAACAATGATTTTTATCACTGCAACGAAAACATTGGTCCGAAGTGGACTCGACAGACTCATGTCCAAAAGGGACATTCTAGAACCTATGAAGACCGATTGACTTCTTCAACATTGGATGGAAGGAAGAGCATCGTTGACAGCGATGGGGCGAGGACCCTTCTCAATCTTTTTGTCATTCATAAGTCGCACTCCTTAGCTTTAACAATCTGAGCAAGCAACCGGGACTTCCGCTCGCGAGGAAAAATGGCTTCAAGGGTAGCTCTCCTCTTTTCGATGGACACACCATTTGCACTCTGCTGACCCATGGGCTACGAACTTCCAGACTGGTGGGCCATAATCTTCTCTGCACCGAGCATTTTGGATTCCGAATCAGATGGACAACCACTCGGGTACTTGAACTGCTTCCGCCTCGGGAATATAGACCAATGAGCGCCGGGAACGGGATCACACACCCAACTTGCCATAGCCTTGCAGAGGTGAAGAGGGTGTATATACGGAGGATAGAGAAATTTGAGAAGGTATGGGAGAGGGAAGAGCGGGAAAGGAGACTGACTCGTGCAACACTTTATTAATATTCAAGTAGAAATTGGTGGCTTTTAAGTCCTAGGAACGGTTGGGAAAGGCTAATCCTTTATTTCACGCAATCTAGACCTCGGGGGAACCTATGGACACATCATCCACAAATACACCAAATGCGTTGAGTCAAAATTAGTAATATGCAATGATACCTAATAGAAACCGAAGCATTTATGGGACGGACGAGCAGCCCCAATTTCTGGAGAAATTTGGACAACATAACGGGTATTCCTGAAGAATTTCAAGGAAAAATCCGGCATGACCTCTTGTCGGTGCACGTTGACAAAGCGACATGATCTCTCGTTAGAACATACCGTGGGAACGACATGTCCTTTCGTGAAACCATATTGCGTTGGCAACATGCCCACACGTGCTAGGTTTTAGGATAGGTACGAAAGCTTATTGTAAATTTTGAAACAATCCATTTTAGTGTACTTTGAAAAATGGCGTGTCAAAACCAACCGTTTTGGGTAAGGTTAAAAGTGTGGCGCCACCTATAACACGCTAGGGGGATGGGTTTGACATTAGGCGCTCAAGCGTAGGCGAAATTCATGGCCATTCGCGATGCCGTCAATCACACCCGAGGGTTCTAGATCTATGTGAAGTAGTGTGCGGGATGGCTATGTTCCTTTATTTGCGAAAAATGATTTTATTTATTATTATTATTTTTTTTTTTTTATTTTTTTTTTGAAAAAAGGAATGAAGAAAAAAACACACACACCCCCATAGAGCACAATAATCAAGGACCAATCAATAATCTGATCATGGGGTAGCCCCACAATCACAACCTGCATCTGAATTCAAAGTCCTGCAGAATGGCACCTTCTGTCGCGTGACACAGGATAACCAAGGCACTCTCTGTCGCGTGACAGAAGGAGACAAACATCCAGAATCTGAATCAATAACCAGAGCCAGCCCCAGCCTCCAAGCATAACACAAAATCTCAGCCCCAAGCATCAGCAACACAGACAACAAAGATGGGACACAAAGAGGGAAAGGAATAAAACAAAGCACCAAACGCATTTATTTACATATAATGTCACAAACGATGCACACACAAATGAAGGAATTGAATGTTGAACAAACACGAAAGTTTGACCCACTTTTGAAAACCAAGTTTCAAGTCCCCAGCGGAGTCGCCATTGAATGAATGCTCGCCGAAAAAAATAAAAATAGGATTCACCACGCCGTTTTTAAGGAAACATTGAAAACCTTTTTGAAAGAGAAAATGGGTTCGGGGGTCAGATTACGTGTTGGGAAGAACCGAGAGTTCACCCAACACGCCTCGTCCGTAGACGAGTCTTTCTATTGTTCAACATCCAAAACATTCAAATGTGTGTGCGAAGTGTGTATGACAATATATGTATAAAAATGCATTTTAATGCTTTATTGATAAACTGCGAGGAATACAACTTGTGAGCCACTTATTTTGGGGGGCCACGTCCCGATTACAACGAGGCAAACGAATTACAAATTAAAACAGACCATCTGTAGTGTGACTTAGTATGTCGCGTGACACAGGATACACTAGGCCCGATGTGTCGCGGGACATACTATGCCCTATGCAGAGGTTTACAACTGATTTGATTACAGGAACGAGCCAATATCAACAACAAGGTAAACAGAATGAAATTAACGACAACAATGAGATTAATTAATGGAACAAGCCAATATCAACATCGAGGTTAACAAAGATGGAATTAATGGAAACAAACCAATAGCAATAATGAGGTTAACCAAAAAAGGAACTAACAACAATAACGAGATTGCAAAGATGGAAATATCAAATTGCAACGAGACAATATCATCACCTAGATGTGGATAAACACGTAAGAGAGAATGAATATGACGGATTCATCCTCTATTTGGTGTCTAGACCAACCAATATCAAACAAATCCCAAGCTCACAGATCAACTATGCTGAGAACAACATGATATTATAACAAAACCATTCAAATAAATTAGGTTCTAGCCTGAACCTGATCACCAACACCAACTACGGCAAAAAAACCCATGAACAACTGAGAACAATATCAAACACGGCAAAATCCATGAATCAACGAGGAGAGATCAACCCATTCGATAGATAAGGCATATGAATCAGAATGTGATTATCACAAATATACACCAAGGCAGAGAAGTCTAATTGCAGATTCATAGACTACGCACGAAGACCATGGAACTGGCATAAGATGAATACGCAGCAGAGATGAAGAGTGAGATTTAGAGATTACCTTTGGAGTATCCACGATCCTTATACCAAGTTAGGTATAAGGAGCTTCAATTCGGCTTTAGAACGAGAGAGAGAGATCGAGCTCAGCTTCAGTTCGGCTTCAAAGGGAGACGGAGGTGGTGAATGGCTCAGGGCTGTAAATAGGGGAGATGGCATAGACGGATTTGGGGAGAATTGAGAAGAACGGTGAGGGAGATTGAGGGAGCTTAGGTTGCCGACGATTGGGTTTTGAGGGAAGACGATGAGAAGGGTTGCTCCGGCGAACTGGTTTGGTGTGGGAGAGAAGTATGGTGGGCTTGGCTGGAGAGGGATTGGGCTAGGTGAGGAAGAAGACGATCGGAGGGAGCAATGGCGAGATTGCATTTATTGAGAGAAAGTGTCTAATGAGAGAGAGGGAATCTGAGAGTGAGAGGCTTTGGGTCGCCGGCGAGGGAGGTTCAGGTGAAGGTGAGGAAGACGATTGAGAGAAATCGGGTTGTTGTTTTTGGGTTGCCGACGAATGGGATTTGAGGGAGAACAGAGAGGGATTTGGGTTGTGAATTGATTGGGTTTGGTGAGGAGGTTGTCACCGGCGAAGGGGAATGGTGAGGAGGATGAGTCTGGTTTTGGGGGAGAGTTCAACGAGGAACCATTAGAGAGAGAATGGTGAGGACCTCTGTTTATTGCGTATAGAGAGAGAGTGCGGGTAGAGAGAGAGAGAGAGAGAGAGAGAATACAGTGAAGAAGGCCCCCTTGTAAAATGAACATATTTCCTTATTTAACCTAATTTGGGAATGAATTAATATGTCGCACGACCCAACCAGGATAACGGCCTTCCTTCTAGAAACCTGCCAAGTGGAGAAATCTGGACCCTTCCTGAGTAATTCCTTAAAGGTCCAATCTGTATAATTCTTTCCAGGTCCTTCCTTAGCGAAAAACTTATAAAAGTTCCCGGAAATCTCGGAATGAACCGGAAATTTACCAAAACGCTCCCAAGCACACTTTTATTGAGTAAAAGGCACATTTGTTAGGCCGCGAGTTGGATTGGGGTACTCACAGAGCCCCTCGGCAACGTCACTTATAAAAGAAGTGAAGTTGTCGATAAGAAGGATCCCAAGCCTAACGAGCAGTTTGGGATATGGCCAATGAAGGAAAAATGATTGACGAGATCGGATGGCTGGACCTTTGGAGAAAGGATTCCTACGTATCCCTAAAAGGGAATCAAGCCAAATCGTAGTTCGAAAATATAGGAACGAGCCTGAGGAGGTATAGGAACAAGCGTAACGAGGTATAGGAACAAGCCAAAAGAGGTATAGGAACAAGCCTAAAAAGGCATAGGAAAAGCCTTGAGAGACATAGGAACAAGCCTTAAGAGACATAGGAACAGGCCTTAAGAGGTATAGGAACAAGCCTAAAAAGGTATAGAAACAAGCCTTAAGAGACATAGGAACAAGCCTTAAGTGACATAGGAACAAGCCTAAAAAGGTATAGGAACAAGCCTAAAAGGTATAGGAACAAGCCTAAAGAGGTATAGGAACAAGCCTAAAGAGACATAGGAACAAGCCTTAAGCCTAAAGAGACATAGGAATAAGCCTTAAAAAGGTATAGGAACAAGCCTAAAGAGGTATAGGAACAAGCCTAAAGAGACATGGGAACAAGCCTTAAGAGACATAGGAACAAGCCTTAAGAGACATAAGAACAAGCCTAAAAGGTATAGGAACAAGTCTGAAAGGTATAGGAACAAGCCTAAGGAGACATAGGAACAAGCCTTAAGAGGTATAGGAACAAGCCTAAAAAGGTATAGGAACAAGCCTAAAAGGTATAGGAACAAGCCTAAAGAGAATCGAGATTAACTCAAAAGTATCGCAAGATGAACTACAAGGAAATGAAATGACTTTTATGAGAAAGCAAACATAAGACAAGATGATTTGCAGTTGAAATGAGATATACTTTCATACCTGTGCTGTGCTACCTGCAAGGGTCGTGCACACGAAGATCACTTGAAGTGATTGGCTGACTTTGGAAGCACTTGCCGGGTAGAACACGAACTTTGCTGGTGATATTACCGTTGCAAGACGGACTCTGCTGATGATTTGACGTTGCTAGACGGGCATTGTTGATGATTTTGACGTTGCTAGATGGACTTTTGATGATTTGACGCTGCAAGACGGACTTTTGATGATGATTTGAGGTTGCGAGACTAACATTGTTGATGATTTTCCATTGCAAGACGGACCTTTGATGATGGTTTGTCGTTGCCAGATGGACCTTTGATGATGATTTGCCATTGCAAGACAGACGTTGGATGAACATTTGCCATTGCAAGACGGGCCTTTGATGAACATTTGCCATTGCAAGACGGACCTTGATGATGATTTGACAACGAGGCTGATGAGCTTGACGAGCATTGCTTGGAGACTGAGGCAGCTAGGGCTCTTTCAAACGATGCCGATGAGTCTGAAGATGACGAGACCTGTGAAGATGATAAAGGCAGAATATGCCACCTGCAGGATTTGAAATCTTTGTCCAGGTTGTGATTTGAGGAGCAATCCCCATGATCAGATTATGATCACTTGATTATTGTACCCTGTGGGGGAAAAACACAACACTACTAGGCACTTTGCATTTTATTCAATTATTGAGTTTTTGCTTATGCATTATTAAATTCATTGCACGAGTCCATCTCGGCTGGGGATGAAAATGGAGTGAGGATTTTTGCAAGGCTTGACAAGCGGATATGTATGTAGCCATTATGCTATGATGGATTTATGATGGAATGACTGTGTATATGATGATGTATGGGTTGAACCCTCTCCCATGAAGGATGGACGATATGGCGCAGCTAGGCAAGTCGGGGTGTACCCAGAGAGTACAGACCGCAGCAGATTGATTCGTTGCTGATAAGAACAAAGTGTATCGCGCGCCTGAGGCAGCAAGCAACAGAGAAAGTGCAGAGAAGATCTCGGTTTTGAAGAGATGACTAGGCAAAGCCCCAGTTGATAATGCAAAGCAAACCCGGAGGGAATCTGGTAAGGAGAGCTTGAGAGGACAGCATAGCAAAGCCCCAGCATGAAGAGATCCAATGCAGTCCCATTACAGGCAGAATCATCATGCGGCCAAGGAGGCACCCATCTTTTCAGACCTTAGTCAATTAGTCATAGGCTCGGAAGTATATACGTGCAGGGGCACATCTTTCGAAAAATGGGAAATGAATCCCGATTTTGTGCGACACACTCGCTTATGGGTTTGACTCTTTTGAGAGAGTATAAGCACGACAAGGTGTGAAAAAGTGTATGGAAGCCCCTGCTGACAGAAAGACAGTGTTTGGCTCTATTATTCCTAGAATGTAGAAAAGAAGACTTGTCGAGACCCTCGAAAACTTATCTTATTAGTGATGATCACAAAGCTGCTTAAAACCCTTTATTGATGTTCGGGTTATTCAACCACCAAGATTGATATGAACAAATATTATGATTAATCACGAGGAGAAAACCAACTGATATCTAGAATCAAGCTCGGAAGGGTGGAAAGTGTATATGAACGGTCCTTGATGAGACCGGATTTTCTGAGATCTGTTTGTGATTTCGACCGGACCAATTATGGTTGCCTACGTTCCCCGCCTTAGGAGGAGCTCAGGTCGCCTTAGTTCGGGCTTATCCCGATTGAGAAGAGAAGGAATGTGAAATTTCAAGATTTTGAGGACCTTTGAGGATTTTGAGAATTGGAGAATTGAAGATCATGTCCCATTGGAGTGTCCATGAAAGACACGGACGCGAAGCCCCAGTGGGACATTCGCGGCAAGTGTTTGGGGAGGAGAAATGAAATATGCTCACATGAAGTGCCAAATGAATGGATTGAATTTGCACAATCTTAGATTGATGATTTTGAACCGAGATGGATTAGATTCCAATTTAAGCAAGCAACGAAGCATTAATTTGATTTAGATCTCGAAGATATTATAATGAAACTGCTATTCGGTAGGAACTGTAGCTGGGCTTCAAGGCTTCAATCGGCCATCGGGTGATTTGGAATATCCTGACCTCTTAAGATGAGAGGTCGGCGGGGCCTTTTACTGACTTAAACCTCTAAAGATGAGAGGTTGGCTTTTGGGAATGTGTTTGGGAAATCTAAGGCGAGGAAGATTGATTGCCTCTGGGAATGGGAGGTCAAATTTTGACTTTGGCCATAGGCAAGGGTCAAGGTAATGGGAATATCCTCTAAAATCGAGAGAATGGCTTGAAATTATTTAGGTAATGGGAATATCCTCTAAAATCGAGAGGATAGTTTGGGATTGGATGGTGGACTGCTGACGAGAGAAGATCCAAGCTATCGAGAACTTTTGCGAACTTTCGAGAATTCGGGCTCCTTTTGAACATTGGAGGGCCTCTTGAGAAGTCAAAGACTTTTGCTGAATTGTGAGGATTTAAAATTTTTCTTTTGATAATTTGGAAGGCTTCCTGAGGAACTGAGGATTATATCTGAAATTGTGAGGATTTAAAATCCTTCTTTTGACAACTTGGAAGGCCTCTTTGAGGAGTTGAGAATTATCGTTGTCCTTCCTTCATGGCTTGAGTATTTTATGCATCTCCGCTTCTCGAAGCTAACTTCTTGGCATTGCTTGGACTTCTCTCAGTAAGGAGCAAAGGTGATGGCTAAATAGGATTTCAAAACATGCCGATCTTGAAATGAAGGGATATTGTTTAGTGAGGGTGAGGTAATGGCTTCCCTAGGGTGAAAGGCTTCAACCGCAATCCCTACCGGATGACCCAAATGAGATTAAGTCTTCATTGCTTGCTTAAGCTTAACCGAGGAAGATTCATGAAAATTCTTTGAGCGATGGAACGACGAGGATGATAAAAGGGGTGTGAGTATATGAGATGCAAGATGGGAAGTTGGCAAGTCCCAATTTGAGAATGATACCAGTCGATTATCTCACTCCGATCGATTTAAATATTAGTCATTTTAATGCATTAGTAATTGAGCAGCACAACCGATCATCTAGGATAAAACCATTTCAATCAAGTGTAATGTGGTGTGCAAGTGATGTCTCGAGCCTAGCAAGAAAAGAACTGAAGATTTTTATTATTGCAAAGCAAAAACTGGTCCAACTTGGACTCAACAGACTCATGTCCGAAAGGGACATTCATGATCCTACGAAGACTAATCTACTTCTTCAACCTTGTATGGGAGAGCCCCTGGGATTGTTGACAGTGTTGGCCATTTGAGAAAGCATCTGGGCCTCACGCTCATGAGCAAGAGCGGCTTCAAGGGTAACCCGCAACTCTTCAATAGACAAATCATTCGAACTCGGCTGACTCGTAGCAACTGAACCTCCGGACTGGCTATCCAACACATTCTCTCGCACTGTGCATCCAGATTCTCGAATCGATAAACAACCGCTTGGACACTTGAGCTGCTTCCGCCTAAGGGATATGGACCAAATGAGCGTCGGGGACCGGAGTACGCACCCAACTTGCCATGACTGCATAGGTGATAGGGGTCGGTAAGGTGGTGGAGGAAAGGACCTTGAGATGGTATGGGAGAGGGAAGAATATGGAAGGAGATGGACTCATGCAGCATCTTATTACTGTTCAAGTAGAAAACATTGTCTTTTAAGTCCTAGAGACGGTTGGAAAAGGCTAACCCTTTATTCACGCAATCTAGAACCTCGGGGGAACCTATGGACACATCATCCAAAAATACACCAAATGTATTGATTCAAAATTAATAATAGGCAATAATACCTAAATAAAACTGAAGCATTTATGGGACGGACGAGCAATCTCAATTTCTGGAGAAATTTGGTCAGCATAACGGGTATTCCTGAAGAAATTCAAGGAAAAATCCGGCATGACCTCTTGTCGGTGCACGTTGACAAAGCGATATGATCTCTCGTTAGAACATGCCGTGGGAACGACATGTCCTTTCGTGAAATCATGTTGCGATGGCAACATGCCCACACGTGCTAGGTTTTGGGATAGGTACGAAAGCCTATTATAAATTTTTGAAACAAGTCATTTTAGTGTATTTGAAAATGGCGTGTCAAAAACCAACCATTTTGGGTGAGTTTAAAAGTGTGGCGCCACCTATAACGCGCTAGGGGAATATGTTTGATTTCAGGCGCTCAAGCGTAGGCGAATTTCATGGCCGCCCGCGATGCCTTCAATCGCACCCGAGAGTTCTAGATCTACGTGAACTAGTGTGCGGATGACTATCTTCCTTTATTTTGCGAAAAAGATTTTTTTTATTTTTTTTTATTTTTCTTTCTTTATTTGAAAAGGGGGGATAAAATGAAAACAACTCACACACACCCCACATGAATATAATAATCAAATGATAATGAATTGATCATGGGGACTGCCCCACAATCACAACCTGCACCAAGAAATTAAATCCTGCAAATTGGCATGAACCGTCGCGGGACACAGGACATGGAAGGCATCTCATGTCGCACGACTGGTACAGCCAGTCTTCCATAATTAAAGCAGAGCAAGCCCCAGCCTCCCAGTCATAGCAATATGCTCAATCCCAAGCCTTAGCACACCAAAAACAAAAGGGATACATGGGGGAAAAGGCAACAAACAAAGGACATAACATGTATTTATACACATAAGACGTCACAAACAATGCACACATAAATGAATGAAATGGAAGTTGAACGAGAACGAAAGTTTGACCCACTTTTTGAAAAACAAGTTTCAAATGTCCCCAGCAGAGTCGCCACTGAATGAACGCTCACCGAAAAATAATAAAAAATAGGGAGTCGCCACGCCGTTTTTAAGGAAACATTGAAAACCTTTTTGAAAGAGAAAATGGGTTCGGGGGTCAGATTACGTGTTGGGAAGAATCGAGAGTTCACCCAACATGCCTCGTCCGTAGACGAGTCTTTCAATTGTTCAACATCCAAAATATTCAAATGTGTGTGCGAAGTGTGTATGACAATATATGTATAAAAATGCATTTTAATGCTTTATTGATAAACTGCGAGGAATACAACTCGTGAGTCACTTATTTTGGGGGCCCACGTCCCGATTACAACGAGGCAAACGAATTACAAATGAAAACAGACCATCTGCAGTGTGACTTAGTATGTCGCGTGACACAGGATACACTTGGCCCGATGTGTCGCGGGACATACTATGCCCTATGCATAGGTTTACAACTGATTTGATTACAGGAACGATCCAATATCAACAACGAGGTAAACAGAATGAAATTAACGATAACAACGAGATTAATTAATGGAACAAGAAAATATCAACATCGAGGTTAACAAAGATGGAATTAATGGAAACAAACCAATAGCAACAACGAGGTTAACCAAAAAAGGAACTAACAACAATAACGAGATTGCAAAGATGGAAATATCAAATTGCAACGAGACAATATCATCACCTAGATGTGGATAAACAAGTGAGAGAGAATGAATATGACGGATTCATCCTCTATTTGGTGTCTAGACCAACCAATATCAAACAAAGCCCAAGCTCACAGATCAACTATGCTGGGAACAACATGATATTATAACAAAACCATTCAAATAAATCAGGTTCTATCCTGAACCTGATGACCAACACCAACTACGGCAAAAAAACCCATGAACAACTGAGAACAATATCAAACACGGCAAAATCCATGAATCAACGAGGAGAGAACATTGTATAGATAAGGCATATGAATCAGAACGTGATTATCACAAATATACACCAAGGCAGAGAAGTATAATTGCAGATTCATAGACTATACACGAAGACCATGGAACTGGCATAAGATGAATACGCAGCAGAGATGAAGAGTAAGATTTAGAGATTACCTTTGGAGTATCCACGATCCTTATACCAAGTTAGGTATAAGGAGCTTCAATTCGGCTTCAGAATGAGAGAGAGAGAGATCGAGCTCAGCTTCAGTTCGGCTTCAAAGGGAGACGGAGGTGGTGAATGGCTCAGGGTCTGTATATAGGGAAGATGGCGTAGACGGATTTGGGGAGAATTGAGAAGAACGGTGAGGGAGATTAAGGGAGCTTAGGTTGCCGGTGATTGGGTTTTGAGGGAAGACGGTGAGAAGGGTTGCTCCGGTGAACTGGTTTGGTGTGGGAGAGAAGTATGGTGGGCTTGGCCGGAGAGGGATTTGGCTAGGTGAGGAAGAAGACGATCGGAGGGAGCAATGGCGAGATTGCATTTAGTGAGAGAAAGTGTCTAATGAGAGAGAGGGAATCTGAGAGTGAGAGGCTTTGGGTCGCCGGCGAGGGAGGTTCAGGTGAAGGTGAGGAAGATGATTGAGAGAAATCGGGTTGTTGTTTTTGGGTTGCCGGCAACTGGGCTTTGAGGGAGAATAGAGAGGGATTTGGGTTGTGAAGGTTTGGTGGGGAGGTTATCGCCAGCGAAGGGGAATGGTGAGGAGGATGATTCTGGTTTTGGGGGAGAGTTCAACGAGGAACCATTAGAGAGAGAATGGTGAGGACCTCTGTTTATTGCGTATAGAGAGAGAGTGCGGGTAGAGAGAGAGAGAGAATACAGTGATGAAGGCCCCCTTGCAAAATGAACATATTTCCTTATTTAACGTAATTTGGGAATGAATTAATATGTCACACGACCCAACCAGGATAACCGTCTTCCTTCTAAAACCTGCCAAGTGGCGAAATCTGGACCCTTCCTGAGTAATTCCTTAAAGGTCCAATCTGTATAATTCTTTCCACGTCCTTCCTTAGCGAAAAACTTATAAAAGTTCCCGGAAATCTCGGAATGAACTGGAAATTTATCAAAACGCTCCCAAGCGCACTTTTATTGAGTAAAAGGCACATTTGTTGGGCCGCGAGTTGGATTGGGGTACTCACAACGACCCCAAAGAGATCCAAGCTTAGATGAACGTGGATATGAGACGATCCACGCTCACCTTAGCATAATTCGTGCACAACGCACATAATCACATGAACAAAACAAGTATCATCACCACGAAAAATGTATAAAATAGAACGATCAGAATATCCAAACAACTCAGAGTATACTACATACTAAAATGAAGCTACAACAAAACTAGTATACTCAGTTCTACACTATAAGCATTTTAACATGGAAATTGCACTACGCAGCAAACAGAGAGAGAGAGAGAGAGAGAGAGAGAGAGAGAGAGAGAGAGAGAGTTAGGATTCATTACCCTCGTAGTGTCCACGCTCCTTAAACCACGTTAGGTAGAAGGATCTTCAAATCGGCTTTCGGGAACAAACTCGAACTCGCAGATTGAATTGGCTGTGAAGCTTCAAGCGTTGAACGGACTTAGGACTTGGAATAACAGGGGAAGGAGGTGATCGGTTTTGGGGATGTGAGCAGAGAACCGAGGGAGAATGAGAGATTGGATTGGGAATTGAGGAAAGGAATTGGGTCGTGAATTTGGATACGTATCGGGTGCCGGAACAGGAAGGAGGCAAGCATGGGGATAGAGAAGAACGGTGAAGCGGTGGTGAATTTGACCGGAGAGAGAGAGAATGGTGAGCTTGGCCGGAGAAGGAGGGCTTCGGTTTGGGTAGAGAGAGGGAGAGAACGGCGATAAAGGTTGATTTGGAGAGAGTTAGGTTCAGAGAGGAAGGGGTTGAAGTCGCCGGTTGATTGGGATGTGAGGGAGAGGATTAATGGCGGGTTTGGCCGGAGAGGGAGAGGCTAGATTGAGGGGAAGGAAACCATTGAGGGAGCGGCCATGGCAATTGCGTTTAGAGAGAGAGAGGAGAGAGAGAGAGTGGTTTTGCAGATAGAGAGAGTTAGGGAGAGTTTTAGAGAGAGAGGCTGAGAATCTGTGTGTGAGAGTCCCTTTTGCCAAATGAACGAATTTGGTATTTAAAGCTGATTTGGGCAAACGCTTTAATATGTCGCACGACCTTTCGCTTCGCTTTTCCATGGCTCAATCTGTCGCACGACGGGACGAGCCAATAACCGTTTCTGGCGCCAGAAACTAATTCTGGAACATTCCAGGCTAATTCCTTAAAGGTCCAAAGCCAATAATTCCTTGTAGGTCCTTTTGTCCGGGAAAATACTAAAAAATGCTTCCTTCGCGAGAAACTTATGAAATGTTTTCGAAAGTATCGAAACGGACCGGAAATTTACCAAAACGCCCCTTAGTGCAATTTTATCATTTAAAATGCACCTAAAAAGGGATCGCGAATTGGATTGGAGTACTTACAGAGCCCCTCGGCAACGTCACTTTTGGAGAAAGTGAGGTTGTCGATAAAATAAGACCCAATCCCAATGAGCGGTCAAGGGATAAGGCGAAGGGCTGGACGATGACTGGTGAGATCGGATGGCTGGACCTTTGGAGAAAGGATTCCTACGTATTCCTGGGAGGGAATCAAGCCGATCGTAGTTCTGGGACGAAATTGATTGAAGGAGTCTGAACGTAGGGGAAGCTATTTGAAGGTCTCTTGACCTAAAAGGAACTATTTGAAGGTCTCTTGACCTAGAAAGGATCATTTGAAGGTCTCTTGACCTAAAGGGAACTATTTGAAGGTCTCTTAACCTAAAAGGAACTATTTGAAGGTCTCTTGACTTAGAAGGAACTATTTGAAGGTCTCTTGACCTAGAAGGAACTATTTGAAGGTCTCTTGACCTAGAAAGGATCATTTGAAGGTCTCTTGACCTAAAAGGAACTATTTGAAGGTCTCTTGACCTAGAAGGAACTATTTAAAGGTCTCTTGACCTAGAAGGAAATATTTGAAGGTCTATTGACCTAGAAGGGATAATTTGAAGGTCTTTTGACCTAAAAGGAACTATTTGAAGGTCTCTTGACCTAGAAGGAATCATTTGAAGCTATCGCTACCTAGAAGGGATAATTTGAAGGTCTTTTGACCTAAAAGGAACTATTTGAAGGTCTCTTGACCTAGAAGGAATCATTTGAAGGTATTGCTACCTAGAACGGGATTATTTGAAGGCATCCAACCTGAAACGGGATTATTTGAAGGCATCCAACCTGGAAGGGATTTTTTAAGGTCTCTTGACCTAAAAGAGATCATTTGAAGGTCTCTTGATCTAAAAAGGGATTATTTTAAGGTCTCTTGATCTAAAAGGGATCATTTGAAGGTATTTTGACCTAAAAGGAACTATTTGAAGGTCTCTTGACCTAAAAGGAATCATTTGAAGGTATCGCTACCTAGAACGGGATTATTTGAAGGCATCCAACCTGAAACGGGATTATTTGAAGGCATCGAACCTGGAAGGGATTATTTGAAGGTCTCTTGACCTAAAAGGGATCATTTGAAGGTCTCTTAACCTAAAAAGGGATTATTTTAAGGTCTCTTGACCTAAAAGGGATCATTTGAAGTATTTTTGACCTAAAAGGAACTATTTGAAGGTCTCTTGACCTAAAAGGAATCATTTGAAGGTATCGCTACCTAGAACGGGATTATTTGAAGGCATCCAACCTGGAACGGGATTATTTGAAGGCATCCAACCTGGAAGGGATTTTTTGAAGGTCTCTTGACCTAAAAGGGGATCATTTGAAGGCATCCGACCTGGAACGGGATTAATGCTTCTAGCAAAGTAATTGACTGAGATGTGCTTTCATACCTGTGTTGTGCTCACCTGTAGCTGCCGGAGGGTCTCGTGCTACTGCTTGATGGGATGTAGCTGTCAAGGGTTTCATGCTATCATTGATCCTGCTGGGGATAGATGTGACTATCGGAGGGTCTGATGCTATCGTTGTTGGGGAGACTGACAGATGCGGACTCTTTGTCTCGGTTTATCATGCAGAATAGGCTTTTGAAGTCGCCGAGACTGGTGAGCATTATTGCTTGGATACTTGTGAATGTGGTGCCCAAAATCTTTTTTGTGTTTTAATTTGGATTCACTTGAGTTTGAAAATATCCGGTTTAATTTGTAAAAACGGAGTCGCCACGCCATTTTGATTTCCTCAAAACTTTGAAAAAAAGGAATTAGGGTTCGGAGGTTAAGTTACCCCTTGGAAAGAACGGATCGTCGTTCACCCAAGGTTCCTTGCCAAAGCAAATCTCCCAAGATTCCATTTTTCGTGCTTGCTTGCGTGCTTTCTTGTGTGCTTGTGTTGAAAAAGGGGGGGGGGGATGTTCCAAGTTGTCTTCCGGACGTATAAACCATTTAGTTGGTTATTGCTCGGGATTCCTTGGATTTTTATGTGTTCGGGACTTTGATCCCCTCCTCATCTTGGACTTGTGATCATCACTATTTGACCTTGGGTCATGTGTGATCGAGAGAAGGACTCTCTCTTATAGTCCAAAATGAGGTTCTTTAGAAAGGAGTATCCTTAGCCCATCAATACTACATCTTGAGACGATTGAGCTTGTATAGGGACTATTATGCTCATCTCAAGTGATGATCGGAGATATAGGGTTCAAGGTTTATCCCTTTCTAAAGAGATTGTGGCACCTTTAATGGAAGAAACGATGTAAAGATAGGATCTTTACACCGGTCCGCTCCAAAGGATGCATCACATGCCAAAGGGGACTAGGGGAAGGGTATAAAGATTGGATCTTTATGCTCTTCCTATGCTTTTCCTGCCTTAGGAAGATCACTAAGCAATCCTAGGAAAGAGAGATCCAATCATGAGGGACATGAAGGATGCATTATAAACTAAAAATGACATTTTTAATGAAAAAGATGACATTTTTGTGCCAAGGATGCTATTTGTTTGCAAAGGATGCTTTTTGATGTAAAGAAATGATCTTTAATGCAAATGATGCATTTTTATGTGTAAAAATGAAGTTTCAAGTGCAAAGGATGCAACTTTCATGTAAAGATAACATTTTTATGAGCAAAGGATGCATAAAGATATCATTTTTAGGAGCAAAAGATGCTACTTTAATGCAAAGGATGCAAAAGTAGGGGGATATGATTTACATGCTTAAAGATATGACCTTTAATGACAATATACCAAATCCCAAGCAGATATATAGTAATACGTAAAGCAAGGAGCAAATATATCACATATATACAAGCATAATGTAAGATAAAGGGGATGAGAGGTTACCAATGGTGGTGACCTCTTTCTCTTGGAAGTTTGCCTAGGGAAAGGACCAACTTTTGGAGGTTTTAAGGAGGAGGGAGGTGGTTTTTGGCACTCTCAGCTCTCTGTATTTTCGTAGTGTTATTTTGGCTGAGTTTCAGTGCTGAAAACTGTATATAAAAATGGGTAGAGGAGGCCTCTATTTATAGGCACTCTGGGAAAAGCTAATGAAGCCGTGCGGCCTAGAGTTCTATTCTAATGCAGCCGTGCGGCATTATCCACTATGACTCAGCACCTTTCTAGAATCAGGCAAGGTGGCCTTCTAGAAGGGTTTTTATATTAAAGGAAAACATGGTTTTTTAATTCCAAGTAATTCCTACACCCCTCGGAAGGTTCGAAATAGTTCCCGAATCGCTCCTGAACTTTAGGAAAGTCCGGGGAATTGCCGGAAAACTTAACCGGAAGGCATGAGCCAGATTTGGGTACTTACAGAATCCCCTCGGCAACGTCACTTGCAGGGCGAGTGGGGTTATCGATAGAAAAGGATCCGATCTGGCGAATGCCGAGATGGATTGGGTGACCAAGGTGGTCGAGTGGCTGAACCTTTGGAAGGCTACCAAGTATCCCGAATGGGAATCAAGCCATAATCGTAGTTCGGAATAATATCCGCTAAGGAAGGGCGAAGAGAAACTGGTCTCTTGCTGGGGAAATAGAAGAGAAAGTGACCTGGGAGGTCAAGCGACTGATCCTACTGGGGATATGCTAGAAGTGACCGATGTGGTCGGATATCTAGACCTCTATGAGGGGCTACTTCACCACTGAGGCGTGACGAAGGAACAGGGTGACCGTTGCGGTCGGATGACTGGACCTTTTATGAAAGGCTCATGCACCACTGAGGAGTGAGGCATGAAAAGGGTGACCAATGTGGTCGGATGGCTGGACCTTTATGAAAGGCTACCTACGTTTTATGAAAGGCTCATGCACCACTGAGGAGTGAGGCATGAAAAGGGTGACCAATGTGGTCGGATGGCTGGACCTTTATGAAAGGCTACCTACGTATCCCGGAGGAATCAAGCCTTGGTCGTAGTTCAAGCATCACTAGATAGCTAGGAACGATGTCTAGGATCCTTGAGGTTTTGACAATTAATGGAGGTTGTCACCTGATTGACAATTAATGGAGGTTGTCACCTGATTGACAATTAATGGAGGTTGTCACCTGAGGAAACTAGAGCTTACGTCACTATCGGGGAGATAGAGGTAGATAAAGTTGGAAAAACTTGAGCGTACTTCTCAATCTGTGAGATAGAGGTAGCTAAAGTTGGAAAAACTTGAGCGTACTTCTCAATCTATGAGATAGAGGTAGCTAAAGTTTGGGGAACTCGAGCGTACTTCTCAATCTGTGATAGAGGTAGCTTAAGTTTGGAGAACTTGAGCGTACTTCTCAATCTGTGATAGAGGTAGCTTAAGTTTGGAGAACTTGAGCGTACTTCTCAATCTGTGATAGAGGTAGCTAAAGTTTGGAGAATCTTGAGCGTACTTCTCAATCTGTGATAGAGGTAGCTAATGTTTGGAGAACTTGAGCGTACTTCTCAATCTGTGATAGAGGTAGCTAAATTTTAGATTTTGACAATTCGGAGGTTGTCACCTAGCGTTATTCTGTTATAACGGAAGTAACGGAGGCGACTTGGGAGAGAAATTAATTCTTCTTGGAGATAACGGATACAGTGTTACTCTAGTTAAGAAATAACGGGAGTTGTATGCCCAAGTGGAAAGTCCAAGGGCAAAGATGTAATTTCTGCTCAGAGAAAAAGAAGTCGCCCGGCATGAGACGGGGCAAAAGAGGCCGTACGGTCAGAAGTTTATTTTCACCAGTTTATTTAAAACTGGAGTTGGACGGGCATTGGGCACCGTTGCCACCCTTTTGCTTCCGAGGAATAGAGAGAGAGGAGAGAAAGAATTTTCGAAAATCCTTCAATTCCTTTGCTTCTTTTGATTTAGATGGATCCGGAAGGGAATCCGATGCCTAGGCAAGCACGAAGGAACATCTCCGAGGCCGCTCGAAGGAGGAGGAGGGAGCTTGTTCGAACGGAGAGGAAGTATGACTTCAATACGCCTCCATCGGAGCTTTATCCCGGTAGGGGAGAGCACAAATCGACGAAACCTCAATCGGTTGGGGTAAGCATTCTTGATTTGCTCGATTCCATCAATTTTGATTGAATTTTGATTGATTTTAGGGCTTGACCCGAGTTTTAGGAATTTCTCGAATTTTCCTAGGATTTTTGTTGATGACTTTGGAATCTTGATGATTAACCTATGAGGCTAAGAAGATGCATGTGCAATTTATTTGAAAAATAATGAGAATGACCCTTTTTTTTCGAAAATAAAGTAAGAAAAATAATTGTCTAAAATGTGACGGAGTTCTTGCATGTGCTGGAACTAGGTCAATTTTTGATCATGGGTGAGAAAACGGGATTTTGGACGATGAAAAGGATTCATGCATGCCATTTTTTGAAAAATTAATGCTTATGTGCAAATAATTTTGAAAATCAGAATTTTGTGCTTAGGAGAGCAATGTGCTTGACATGATGTGTTTCAAATGATGAAAGACACGTTTTCTATGCAAAGGATGCTAAAAAAAATTTGTGAATGCTTTTCTTTGAAAATATGTGCACTTTTGAATATATGCATGCTTTTGAAATGAGATGAAGGACTGACACATTTTTTGTTGTGTTCTCCTACAGGAGAATAAGTCTAGGGGACCTTCTGAGGTGGCTGTGAAGCTATGGGACAGGATGCCCGACTTTGAGAAGGATGGGGTGAACCCCAAGCAGCTAATGAGGGCTACCGGCCTTGATTTGTTCATTGAGGCTATTGTCAGAGGCATTCATGTGACCTCGAAGAGTAAGGGCTTGATCCAGGCCCTCTCGGAGTTCTGGTGGGACACCACCCACAACTTTCACCTTAGCTGGGGGAGGGAGCTTACAGTGACGCTCGCAGACTTTACTGCTATCACTGGCTTGCAGTTCACCGGGAGGCCTGTGACCTGGAGAGACCATATCACGGCAGAGGAGTTTAGGGCTCTAGTTGGATTTGACCTCCAACCTAAGGGGCTGGGGATGGAGACAAGGAATGTGGAGGTAGCAGTCCTAAACTGCATGCAGGGATTTGCCGCCAATGAGGTAACTGCCCGCCAGCTTGCGAGAGCTTTTCTGTGGTTGATGCTGTCAGTCACCATCTTTGCTAATTCTGGGTCTTTGGCTATGTTGTGCCTTCTGGACTCCTTGGAGGATGTGGATGAGATTGGGACGGTCTCTTGGGGTGAGGCCGGATTGGCGGAGCTTTACTTCTCCTTGGACATGTACAGTCGGAACAAGGCTGCCTCTATGGACTGCTTCTCCTTTGCGCTTGAGGTATTCTCACCTTCTTTCATTTCTCTTTTCCTTTCTATCTTTGAGACTTTATGAGAGAAATGACCCCTCTATGTTTTGAACATGCAGGTCTGGTTTTACGAGGTGATCAGGTTCTTTCCTTGGAACCAGCAGAGTGATTCTACCATCTTCCCTGCTATGATCCGTTGGAGGGGAGATGCTAGAGACAAGTTCACCGGGAAGACCCGGATCACTTTTGACTACAAGATGGTGAGACCAATCATCAACAGGGATGGTCATGATGGAGTTGACTTCTACCCTTGGGGGAGGTACCCGGAGGTTCTGCTAGGGGATGTCGTGGAGGCAACTAGGCAGAGGAGGTGGCTGACGGGCCTGACATGTGATGTCATTTATCTGGGGGACCCTTTTTCTAGGCAGCATGGCCATGTCCCTCCCTTGGACGCCATTACTCCTCACGATCCTCCACTCGGATGTCACGCAGCCGTGGACTCGGCGGATGATATTGCTAGGTATCGTGCAAAGTGTGGCGGTGAGGAGTACTTTGATCCGGCTACCCCGTATGCTACCTTTGTGGAGCAAGAGGTTGAGGACACCACGAAGCTAGTGAAGCCGGGCCGTCACTGTGGGTATGGGGAAGCCGAGCCTCTTCGACCCGGCCGATGCCTCCTGCTCATCTCTCTTATGTGGTCAACGGGGTACCGAGGAGGTTCAGAATACCTGTCCCCGACACGAGGGAGCCCCAATATACTCTGCCGCCTGACAGCACTGTGAGTACACTTTAGGGTCTTTTCCCTTTTTCAGATTTCTTTGCTTTCTGCAATTCCAAGATTTTTCTGAGATTTTCTTCTCTTTTTCTCAGGTTCCAGCTCGTGCTTATGACGCTTGGTCAGGCGGAAGAGGGGATGGAAGGATGTATGCCGGTCCCTCGTGAAGAAGCTGGCTTGCGCTTCAAAGGCTGCAGTGAACGTGCAGGAGCCCGTGCATAAAAGAAGGCACGTCGGGAGCACGGCATCCACCTCCTCAGCCTCAGAGTACTCTTCTAGTGCCATGCCTCGGGGACAGGGACCCAATGCCGGCATCCTGGAGCAGCTAGCTGAATATGAGCATGTGAATGTCCATCTTTCTGATGTGAGTGACAGCGAAGATTTGATGAGGGGGACGAGCTTCTACGAGCTGAGTAGTGACGACGAGGGGTCGGAGGCCTAGGAGGTCCTTAGGGTTGATCTAGGAGGAAGGAAACAAACAATGAACAGTTTTATGCATATTTTGTTTATTTTTTGCTTTATTCGGGCGCCGATGGGGCAAAAACAATGTAATACTGTTTTATTTGCTTTTCTCATTTATGCTTTATGAATTTGCATATTACTTGAGCCTCGGGGCAGTTTATTGCTTGGAATTGGGGCTGAAACTGGGCCAAAATGATTTGTGATGACACATAAATGCATGGTTGGTGTTTGGATATGTTTTTGTACAGGTTTTTGTTGGAAAAGTGGGGTGAAAACTCCCTTTGGGCAGCAACTTGGGTTGCTGCAGATTCTTTTCTGCAGATGGCAATTGAGGCCGTGCGGTCTGGACCTGGGAGCAAATGAAGCCGTGCGGCTAACAGTTCTGTCTGACTGGTATTTTTCAAAATAAAGCCAAGGCTTGGCCATTTCATTTCATTTTCACTCTAGACTTGTCCCAACTGATCCTAGAGCATATTTTTGACCTAAAGACATCAACTTTGATCATCTTGCAATGGAGAAACCCGTCAGATTGCAAAAGGGGAAAAGAGACCATTTTCTGTCCGATCTTCAATCTTGGGTGAGACATAACTTTCAATCTCACAAGGGGCTGTTCGATACTACCTTCAAGATCAAATCTTTATGGCATTTGAAGGATCTCCCGCCCGATTGGGACCTTTTGAGGGCCGCGGCAAGGTTTTGGGACGTCCGTAGACACGTTTACTGCTTTTCTTACAACGAGCTTGTCCCAACCTATGAAGACTTTCGAGCCTTGATTGGGGGTCTAGAAATTGAGGCTATATTGATTCCTCTGATTGAAGACGTGCTGGTGGCGGCAAAGTTGGCATCTTTTCTGCAAATCTCTCTAGCAGAGGCTATAGGGATGATGATAGCTTCGGACAGGATTGACCTTTCTGATATCCAGGGCAGTTTTGGATCTCCGAATATGGCTACGACCACGGTGGCTATGGATGCCTTTATCCTCTGCGTATTCTCATCTCTGTTCACTGCTGAGTCCGTGGGGATTTGTCATGGTGGCCTCTTGGACATGGTTAGGGATTGCAGGGCTGGGAAGGATATTATCCCA
The DNA here is from genome assembly GCA_022495995.1 of Adenophora triphylla var. japonica. Classification (NCBI taxonomy): domain Eukaryota; kingdom Viridiplantae; phylum Streptophyta; class Magnoliopsida; order Asterales; family Campanulaceae; genus Adenophora; species Adenophora triphylla. The sequence continues at coordinate 624,152 of JAFEMH010000526.1, forward strand.
CTGGTTTTGGGTGAGACCCTGCATGGTATTGACAGGATGGCTAGAGGAGACCATTTCATGAGGTCTGGGAGCCCGGCTGTGTTGACCTTATGGCTGCAGGAGAGGCTCGGGGCTTTGCCGACTCAGTGCCCTTGGGTGATTTCTCGAAGGGGTTCGCCTAGGCAGCAGGACCAGGGTGACTGGGAGCTGATGATGGCTAGGTTGTCCACTTCGAATATTCACTGGTGGGTACCTCACTGGAGGTTGCAGACCCGGAGGACATTTCAGGAGTCCTATGTGGTGAGGGTTCCAGGGTTTTCTTGGTCATCCTTCTACATACCCTGCTTGGTATCCAGGCAGTTCGGGGCCTTACAGGAGCCGTTGGGCGATTGGGAAGACATCCGTACCATGGAGGTGGTGCCTTTAGACATGAGGGATCCAGCCAGCTTCTCATTCTTCTCGAGGGCTTGGACATATACTGTTTTTCCACCCAGGGCCATTCTCAAGAGCAGGAAGAGTACCATCTTGACTACGGCCTACTTGGATTGGTATGAGAGGGAAATGGGAGCGACTCAGGTCATTTTGGGAGAGAGACGTCAGGCTTTATTGGGGGCTGACTGCGACTCGAGTAGGACTCTGAGGGAGACTGAAGCTAAAGCGAGTCGCCATAACCAGTCGGGTGACCTTATCAAAGACATGGAGGCTCGATATGAGAGGCTTTCTGAAGTCGCTCCCTTGACTGAGGCTCGCAGGAGGAAGTGCGGACTCGTGCCCGGGTTGAGAGGGCACTTATTGACACAGGTTTGATGGAGGCTCCAGTGAGGATACCGGGGATCGGGATGAGGGAGACCGACATCATAGAGAAGAAGAGAAAGAACACTCGACGAGGTCGAGGTAAAGGGAAGAAGACCAAAGAAGACTCAATGAATGACAGCTGATAAATCTTTTCTTAGGATTCCCTTATTGTCATTTTGCAAACATAGTAGTTTATTAGGCATTTTATTGTATTTTAGATTCTTGTAGCAGGTTAGCAGAGTCAAGAGTAGACCGTGCTTGAACTCATCAAGAAGTCTTTTAACTTGTAATTAACAAAGATATGATCTTAGAAATTAATCAAGACACATTTCATGGAAATTTCAGATGTCTTATTGATTGCTTAGGACCCGTTTTATGAAAACTTGATTGCCCTTTATTATTTATTGTTTAGACCGAATCATATATGATCGCCACGTTCCCTTTTACAAGAAAGACTAAGGGGCTCAGTCTTCGTAGTTCATTCCGGTGAACTATCTAATTAGGTCTTTTGGCCTTTTTTTTTTTTTTTTTTTTTTTTTTACGTGCAACCCCGTTTTTGCCTAGACCGCCCTTTTTGGATTTTTCACTTAGCCGGGCATTACTCTTTTTGCACTAAGAGTTTTTTTTCTTTTTTTTTTATGTGCAACCCCGTTTTTGCCTAGACCGCCCTTTTTTGGGTTTTTCAAATTTAGCCGGGTATTACTCTTTTTGCACTAAGATTTTTTCTTCTTTTTTTTATTTTCTTTTTTTCTCTTTTTTTTTTCAGACATAGTACCTTCGGAGCTTATGGGTGGACAAAGGGATTGCCGTCCAGGTCTGCAAGCTTCATTGCTCCTCCCGATAGTATCTTCTGCACCACATACGGTCGATCCAAATGGGTTCCCACTTTTCCAGGGGGTTGTCTCTGGTAGGGGGCTTCACTTTCAACACTAAGTCACCCTCTTTGATGTCTCTGGCTTTGACTTTCTTGTCAAATGCTCTGGCCATTCGCCTCTGGTAGGCTTGGGTGTGTTCCATGGCCTTGAGCCTTCTTTCGTCGAGCAGAGCCAACTCATCATGCCGGCTACGTAGCCACTCTACTTCGTTGACACTATTTTCCAGGAGAACCCTTAGTGACGGGATTTTCAACTCTACTGGCAATACTACTTCCATCCCGTAAGTGAGGGCAAAAGGGGTTTCTCTCGTGGCTATTCTGATAGACGTTCGGTAGTCCCAGAGTGCCAGGTGTAGCTTTTCGGGCCAATCACGACCACGAGTGGCCATTTTCCGGATGATCCGTTCGAGCGTCTTATTGGCAGCTTCTACGGCTCCGTTAGTTTGAGGTTTGTATGGGGACGACTTGTGGCGAGTGATTCTGAATTCTGACAGCAATCTACCGCAGTCTCCTTCAAAGTGCGACCCGTTATCAGAAATGATCTCATTGGGCACCCCATATCTACACATAATATTTTCTTTGATGAATTGGGCCACTTTTTTGGAAGTGAGGACTTTGTAGGACTTGGCCTCTACCCACTTAGTGAAGTAGTCGACTGCTACTAACACGAATTCATGCCCATTGCTTCCTGTCGGGGCTATCTTCCCTATCACGTCAATACCCCAAGTTGTGAACGGCCAAGAAGTCGTCATGTAGTATAGGTCATGAGGCGGGAGATGGTTGAGGTTGGCAAACCGTTGGCATTTGTCGCACGCTCGGACATGCTGGACACAGTCTGTCTCCATGGAGATCCAATAGTAACCCATTCTGAGGATCACTTACATCAGGGCTCTAGCATTCATATGAGGACCACAGGGACCATTGTGGACTTTGGTCATCAACTCTCTAGCCCTTTCTTGGGTGACACACAGGAGGAGTGGTCCCTGGTACCGCTTCTTGTACAGGTTGCCTCCTAAAATGACATAATGGGAGGCCAACCTTTTCAGGGCTTGCAAGCTCTTGGCGTTGACACCTTCTTTTGGTCTACCTTCTTCGTCTCTGAAAGCTAACTCTCCATCTTTGAGGAACTGGTAAATTTGACTGTACCACAGTTCCTTGATAGGCTCAGGTCCCAAGTCTATTTCACAACAGAAAGCCGGGGCTTCTCTTCTACCCACTCTGAAGGGTTTTATGGCTTTCCCCTTGGGGATCTCTACTAGTGAGGCTAGAGTAGCTAGGGCATCTGCGAATCTATTCTTTTCTCTTGACAGGTAATGGAAAGTCACTTCTCTGAACTGTCCAGTCAACTCCTCCATATAGGCATGATACCGCTGAAGATTAGGGTCCACAGTCTTCCATTTGTTGGAGACCTGGTTGATGATCAGGGCTGAGTCTCCATAAACTTTGAGCTCCTTGACATTTCTTTCTAAAGCGCCTCTAAACCAAAGAATGCAAAGCTTCATACTCGACGACATTGTTCGTGGCAGGAAAGTTCAACTTAAGGGCTATGGGCGTGTGCTCATCTTTCGGATCGACCAGTAGCATCCCTACGCCATTTCCCCTTTTGTTAGCATCTCCGTCAAAGAAAAGTTGCCATCGGCTCTCAGGATCAACTACGAAGATCCCTTCATCTGGGAATTGGGGTTAGGGCCCGCGGTCCTCATTACTAGGGAAGTCTGCCAGATGGTCTGACAACGCTTGACCCTTGATGGCCTTTCTGGTCACATAGTTGATGTCATACTCAGCTAAGAAGAAGAACCACTTTGCTAGACGCATCGAGAGGGAAGGTTTATCGAAGATGTACTTGATGGGGTCCATTTTCGAGACCAAGTTCACAGGGTGGGCTTGCATGTAGTGCTTCAGCTTACCGACTACCTGCACTACCCCGCACAAGTCTTTTCACATGCCGAGTAATTGAGCTCACTTCCTTGCAGCCTTCCTACCGACAAAGTAAATGACATTCTCTACCCGAGAGTCTTTCTTCTCCCGAGCAAGCATAGCCCCAACCGCCGTATTAGTGACAGTGAGATAGAGCGAGAAGAGGTTTCGTCTATGTGGGGGCATAGCACCCAGGATGTACTAAGTACGCCTTGATTTGGTCAAAGGCATCCCGGCATTCCTCGGTCCATTCTCGTGTCTACATTCTTCTTCATGAGCTTGAAGATGGGCTCGCAGATAGTGGTCAACCGATTGACGAAACGGCCGATGTACCGCAGCCTTGCCCATAAAGCTTTTGACTCGTCCGGGTTTGAGGTGGCCTCATGTCCATAATGGCTATGATCTTTCGGGGTCGACTTCGATACCTCGCTCCGTGACCATATACCCGAGCACTTTTCCCCTTGTCACTCCGAAGGTGCATTTGGGCGTGGTTTAGTCTCATGGAATGTTGTCTCAGCCTCTCGAAGAACTTTCGCAGGTCAACGAAGTGCTGTCCATCCTCGCCTTTGGAGTGGATTATCATGTCATCGACGTAGACCTCAATCTCCTTATGGATCATGTCATGAAAAAGCGCGGTCGCTGCCCTCTGATAAGTAGCCCCGGCATTCTTAAGCACAAATGGCATCACTGTATAGCAGTAAGTTCCCCACGGTGTGGTGAAGGCTGTCTTTTCTTGGTCTTCCTCGGCCATCTTGATCTGGTTATAGCCTGCAAAGCCATCAACGAAGGATTTGACTTCATAGTTGGCAGTGGAGTCCACCAGGATGTCTATGTTTGGCAAGGGGTAGTCATCTTTGGGGCTGGCCTTGTTCATATCCCTAAATCTACACAAATAAGCCGCACCTTCCCATTGGCTTTGGTTACGGTCACAATGTTGGACAACCATGTCGGATATTCAATGACTCTGATGAATCCTACCCGCAGTAGCTTCTCAATCTCTTCTTTGACCTGTAGAGACCATTCTCGGCTTGATCTTCCTCGCTCGCTTTACTGGCTTAGCATCCGGTGCTAGAGGGATTCGTGCTCTACTATCGAACTATCTAGCCCCGATATCCCCGTACGACCATGCAAACACGTCCATGTACTCTCGAGCGATTGACCCGCCCGTCCCGTTTAACCCCCTGGAAGAAGTTTCCAATCTGTGTCTCTTTAGGTTCCTCGACAGTACCCAAGTTAACACTTGTCAAAACCTCCTCGGTAGCTTGGGCCCGGTTTTCCTCTTTTTCTGTAACCTGCTTAAAGATTTCTTTAATGTATTGTTCATTTAGTGTGTTTGCATCTTGTTCAAATGATTCATTATTAACTGTTGTTAAGTTTTGAGTTAATTTATCATTTGTTAAGTTGGCAATAAGGGGATACTCAGAAAGATCTGTCATTTCATTCGAAGCAAGAGGAAAGATGACATTGGTTACATATTCATAATCCTTAGGCGTGAGGCCTTCGGATGACTCGGAGGACTGGAATTCAAAGATTCCTGACTCAACTGACTCTTGACCCTACTGACTCTGGACCCTATACTACTTATTGAATCGAAGTATTTGACGCGGGTTGGACTGGGGTTTACTCTTTCCTGCTTTTGCCCTGGGGAGTAGCAGTCTTGTCAGCGTTCTTCAGAAAGTTGGAAACTTCGAACTGATCGAAAACTTGCCGGAAATCATTGGTAGGCCGATACCTTGGAAAGATGGTGAGGGGAGCTAAAGTAGCCTGATGCAATCTCTCAGCGAGCTCGTCTGTGACAACCAGACTAATTGACTGGAGGGTCTGGATCATCTTGTCAATACACTGCTGATAAGTCATCTTCTCTTTACCAATCTTCGATATCACAACCTTATCAGTGTAGCCAACAGGAGGGTTGGCCTGAATGATGCTGATGAAGTCTTCTTCAGGAGAGACTTTGATCCTTCCTTGATTGGCCACGTATTCTATAGGCTTTCTGTATTCTGCTTCTAAATCTGCTAGCTTCTCATTGAACTTCACAATGGCAACAAATTCAGAACTCTCTGCCTCAAGAGGGTCAATGACAACAGGGGTATCAGGCTGAACTGTGTTTTGGATGACTGGTACCTTGGTAGGCTCCTTGGCATAACTGACGTAGTAGTCAAACTTGCTTGAAGGCTCCCCTAATGTTCCCACGCTCTTGTCCCCAGCTTTGTACCTTTCCTTTAATTTCTATTGCATGGACTTCCTCTTCTTCTTCTTTCTTGAAGGAGCATCCTCATTAATCCATTCTTGATACTCATATTCCAGACAGTCCTCACAATCACACACATCATACCAGATGTGGGGCCTAGGTTGAACTGGGATGGCCTCTCCGACTACTTGGTCATTACCATTGTTGATTACCACGTTAGCCATTTTGACACTGGAAAGCTGAGACTTGAAGATTTTGATGGGTTATTTGAGATCTCTGTGCCGACAAACTGCTGTACCGGTGTTCTCACCCAATTCTTTCTCGCTGCGGGAAAGGGATAGGAGAGGTTTAGACTCGGGGTAGGTGTTTAGGCTGAAGGCTCAAGCAATATGCAAATTAAGAATCTTCCAGTTTACTTAAAACACTGTCTTTTATTTATTTCTATTTGGTTGGAAAAGGGGTTCTGCCCTTCTTTTTCGCAACTACTCTAGATCCTGGATCAGTGGGTTCCGTCACTACGTCTATAAATCCCTCGTATTCCACCTGTATTTCGACCTCCCAGGGTGGACAGCCCCGGGCGAGTGTCCTGTAGGGCACGCGGATCCCACTGACCGAGAGAGAAGAACGCTCCTAACGGGTCTAGCGGGTGATAGGAACTTTTAACGCACGAGCGATGCGGATTATAGTCAAGGCAATACCGGGAAAGTCTCGTCTTTCAGCCTTAACGGAATTTCAGCAGAATTTCGCTTGCGCGAATGACGTTTTGACTTTTCGGCAATGTCCGAGAAGATAATAGGCATGGTTCGGGCGGTAAAAGCCGGATGACACAGTGTCACATTGAACTTCGTTGCATACGCTGTGCGTGCGTCAAAGTCGAAGTCAATGCCGGGTCAAGATCTTGCCAATTTTTCCTTGTCGGAATTTCGGCAGAGCTCCGCTTGTGCGAAAGATCTTTGGATTTTTGGCACGGACTCGGTCTCGGCTCTTATGCATCCTGTGCGGGTCAAGGTCAAAGTCAATGTCGGAGTCAATGTTCTACCAATTTTTTCCTTGTCGGAAGTTCGGCAGAGCTCCGCTTGCGCAAAAGATCTTGACTTCCTTTATGGACTAAGGTTTGACCTTTACGGGGATATGCAACTGGGCTATATGACACGGACTAAACCAAAAACCAACCAAAAGTCACGGTTTTTTGAAACGTGTGATACGGACTATGCATTGGTCGACACTGGCTGCCATGGGGAGTTTGGGGTGATTTCGTGCGCGCCCGGGAGCATCGTAAGGCTGTCCATGACTGCAACTGAACAACCACCCCGGGTTAAAGGGACGTGCGTGCAAAGTGTACAGGATATATAAGGTGCGCGTAGTGTGCGGTTTCCTAAAAAATGTTCCTTTTTGAGTTAAAACAGAGATTTTCAGAAATGTGTTTTAAAAGGAATGATTTTTCGGGACGGGGGAAAAATGCAACAAATAAGGCACGTAAATTTTCTGGAGCCTGGTCAGCTTTGGAACTGAATAGCCCCAAGCTGCCTAAGCTACCAGATTATTTCAAATCTGTCCTGGTGGAATTGCCAATGAGGCCGCCCGGTTGGAATCCGAGGCGGATTAAGTCGTGCGGCTGCATGGATCAATTTTCCAGGTTCCAATCCTTTTCAGTTTCAAGTTGCTCCTCGAAAATTTTAGGCACCTTTCAGCTTCAGAAGGCTTCATGTTCATTTTACAGAGTATGGACAATTCCCAAGATGCAATATGCAATGCAATGCAATGCAAAGAAAGAAAAAGCAAGCATGATAAATGGAATCCGTGACGGGAGGCTAACCCGCTCAAAGGAAAAAGATTTCTTTTTTTTTTCGAAAAGAGATACCGGTACGTGGGATTGTTAACCACCGTTTATCCCAAGCCCCGGGTTAGGAAGCGATACAGGAAGGTTAGTGGTTTCCACCTATATACCGGGTATCATTTTATTTTGAAAATGAAAGCTTTCTCCTTTGGTAAATCCCCAGCAGAGTCGCCAAATTGTGAATGTGGTGCCCAAAATCTTTTTTGTGTTTTAATTTGGATTCACTTGAGTTTGAAAACATCCGGTTTAATTTGTAAAAACGGAGTCGCCACGCCATTTTGATTTCCTCAAAACTTTGAAAAAAAGGAATTAGGGTTCGGAGGTTAAGTTACCCCGTGGGAAGAACGGATCGTCGTTCACCCAAGGTGCCTTGCCGAAGCAAGTCTCCCAAGATTCCATTTTTCGTGCTTGCTTGCGTGCTTTCTTGTGTGCTTGTGTTGAAAAAGGGGGGGGGGTGTTCCAAGTTGTCTTCCAGACGTATAAACCATTTAGTTGGTTATCGCTCGGGATTCCTTGGATTTTTATGTGTTCGGGACTTTGATCCCATCCTCATCTTGGACTTGTGATCATCACTACTTGACCTTGGGTCATGTGTGATCGAGAGAAGGACTCTCTCTTATAGTCCAAAATGAGGTTCTTTAGAAAGGAGTATCCTTAGCCCATCAATCCTACATCTTGAGACGATTGAGCTTGTATAGGGACTATTATGCTCGTCTCAAGTGATGATCGGAGATATAGGGTTCAAGGTTTATCCCTTTCTAAAGAGATTGTGCCACCTTTAATGAAAGAAACGATGTAAAGATAGGATCTTTACACCGGTCCGCTCCAAAGGATGCATCACATACCAAAAGAAACTAGGGGAAGGGTATAAAGATTGGATCTTTATGCTCTTCCTATGCTTTTCGTGCCTTAGGAAGATCACTAAGCAATCCTAGGAAAGAGAGATCCAATCATGAGGGACATGAAGGATGCATTATAAACTAAAAATGACATTTTTAATGAAAAAGAAGGATGCTATTTGTTTGCAAAGGATGCTTTTTGATGTAAAGAAATGATCTTTAATGCAAAGGATGCATTTTTATGTGTAAAAATGAAGTTTCAAGTGCAAAGGATGCAACTTTCATGTAAAGATACATTTTTATGAGCAAATGATGCAAAAAGATATCATTTTTAGGAGCAAAAGATGCTACTTTAATGCAAAGGATGCGAAAGGAGGGGGATATGATTTACATGCTTAAAGATATGACCTTTAATGACAATATACCAAATCCCAAGCAAATACTCCCTCTGTCCCGCTACAAACCGCACACTTTCTATTTTGGGCATCCCATTACAAACCACACACTTCCTAAAATGGTAAAGAATCTTTACTATTCCCTCCACTCATTCTCTCTCCTACAATATTTTAATACTCACAACACCATTATAATTTACTATTCCCTCCACTCATTCTCTCTCCTATTTTACTTTTACACTCACAACATTTATATCATTATTTTTTTTCCTTAATCCCCGCGCAAACAGTAACAGTGCGGTTACTAGCGGGACGGAGGGAGTATATAGTAATACGTAAAGTAAGGAGCAAATATATCACATATATACAAGCATAATGTAAGATAAATGGGATGAGAGGTTACCAATGGTGGTGACCTCTTTCTCTTGGAAGTTTGCCTAGGGAAAGGACCAACTTTTGGAGGTTTTAAGGAGGATGGAGGTGGTTTTTGGCACTCTCAGCTCTCTGTATTTTTGTAATGTTATTTTGGCAGAGTTTTAGTGCTGAAAACTGTATATAAAAATGGGTAGAGGAGGCCTCTATTTATAGGCACTCTGGGAAAAGCTAATGAAGCCGTGCGGCCTAGAGTTCTATTCTAATGCAGCCGTGCGGCATTATCCACTATGACTCAGCACCTTTCTAGAATCATGCAAGGTGGCCTTCTAGAAGGGTTTTTATATTAAAAGAAAACATGGTTTATTAATTCCAAGTAATTCCTTCACCCCTCGGAAGGTTCGGAACAGTTCCCGAATTGCTCCTGAACTTTAGGAAAGTCCGGGGAATTGCCGGGAAACTTAACCGGAAGGCATGAGCCAGATTTGGGTACTTACAATACTGGGGAAGCTGGAGCTCTTTCTTTGACAAGCATTGCTTGGGGACTGGGGAAACTAAGGCTCTTTCAGATGATGCTGATAAGTTCGAAGGTGACGGGCCTGATGAAGATAATAAAGGCGGGATCTACCACCTGCAGGATTTGGAATCCTTGTCCAAAATTGTGATTTGAGGGGCAATCCCCACGATCAAATTATAATCACCTGATTATTGTACCCTGTGGGGGGAAAACACAACACTCTAGGAACTTTGCATTTTATTTAACCTCTTGCTTATGCATTATTAATCTTTTGTTGCACAAGTCCATCTCAGCTGGGGATGGAAGGAAAGTGAGGTTTTTTTTTTTTTGCACGGCTTGGTGAGCAGATGTGTATGTATCCATTTGTGCTATGATGGGTTGTATATGGGACGAAAGTGTTTATAATGAGGTGGACCCTCTCCCACGAGGTGGGGAAACGATATGGCTCAACTAGGCAAGTCGGGGACGCTCCCGGGAGTACTGGCTGCAGCAGGTCCATTGCATGTGAGGACAAAGTGTATCGCGCGTCTGAGACAGCAAGCAGCAGGGAAGGTGCAGAGAATGATCTCGGCTTGACGAAGCCCCAGTTGACAGTGCAAAGCAAACCTGGAGGGAAATCTGGTAAGGAGAGCCGGAGGGATACCTTAACCAAAGCCCCAGCTTGAAGAGATACAATGCAGCTTTATCGCAGACAGAGTCATCTTGTGGCCAAAGAGGCAACTCATCATTTCAAACCGCAGTCAATCAGTCACTGGACAAGACTCAAAAATGTTTACGTGCAGGGGCACATCTTTCGAAGGTGGGAATAGATCCTGATTTCGTGTATGACACTTTCGCTTTTAGGTTTGACTCTTTTGGGAGAGTATAAGCATCACAAGGTGTGGAAAAGTGTATGGAAGCCCCTGCTGACCGAAACAGTGTTTGGCTCTATCTTCCTATGATGTAGAAAGAGAAGACTTGTCGAGACACTTGAAAACTTGTCTTATTCGTGATGATCACAAAGCTGCTTAAAACCCTTTATTGATGTTCGGGTTATTCAACCACCAAAGCTGATATGAACAAATATTTTTATCAATCCTGTGGAGAAAGCCAACTGATATCGAGAATCAAACTCGGAAGGATGGAAAGTGTATAGGGAATGGTCCTTGAGGAGACCGGATATTCTGAGATCTGTTTGTGATTTCGACCGGACCAGTTATGGTTGCCTACGTTCCCCTCCTTGGGAGGAGCTCAGGTCGACGTAGTTCGGGCTTATCCCGAATGAAGAGAATGAACGTTGGAATTCGAGGATCTGAGGACCTTTGAGGATTTTGAGAATTGAAAGGACATGTCCTCTTGGAGTGTCGATGGGAGACACGGATGTGAAGCCCCAGTGGGACATCCACGGCAAGTATTTGCGGAGGAGAAATGAAATATGATCACATGCAACGTCGAATGAACGGATAGAATTTGCACAATCTTCGCTTGATGGTCCGAAATTGTTATCATGTAGGAACTGCGGCTGGGCTTCAGGGTTTCAACCGGTCTTCGGGTAATTTGGAATATCATGACCTCTTAAAACGAGAGGTCGGCTAGGCTTTTTGCTGACTGAACTTCTAAAGATGAGAAGTTGGCTTACAGGGATGCGTTTGGGATTTCTAAGGTGAGGGAATCGATTTGCCTCTAAGAATGAGAGGTCAGTCTTGGCTTTGCCAAGGGCAAGGGTAATGGTAATGGGAATGTCCTCTAAAATAGAGAGGACGACTTGGGATTGGCTAGAGGTAATGGTGAGGGACATCCGTGCTGTTTCCTTATTCACTCTGAGACTCCTCTTGAGTAGCGACCAGAATCCTTTGACTTTTGCTTTTGAGAGGATCGCTAGGGACTAGGCTCTCTTTCTTTTCTTCTTCTTTTTTTTTGTACCTTTTTTTTTCTTTTCTTTTCGTCTCTCTTTTTTTCTTGTTTTGAGAGGAGTATTTCAGCAAGTCCCTAGGATGGATCATTGCTTTTTTTCGCCATTCTCGAGCTTGGAGACGATCAATCTTCTTTGAATCACGGGAGTCTCAAGGATAGTCCCTCTTCTTCTGGCGATGGCTAAATGGGTTTCAAAACATGCCGATCTTGAACCGAAGGGGTACTGTTTAGTGAGGGTGAGGTTAAAGGCTTTCCTAAGGGTGAAAGGTTTCAACCGCAGTCCCTACCGGATGACCCAAACGAGATCAAGTCTTCATTTGCTTGCTTAAGTTTACTCTGAGAAGGATTCGTGCAAATTCATCGAACAACGAGATGGTGAAGACGATGAAAGGTATGTGAGCACAGAAGATGCGAGATGGGGAGTTGGTGAGCCCCAATTTGAGAAGGATGTCAGTCGATTTTCTCGCTCCGATCAATTTAAACATTAGTCATTTCAAAGCATTTAGTCGGTGAGCAGCACAAGTGATCATTTGGAATAAGACCATTTCAATCAAGTGTAACGCAGGTGTGCAAGTAATGTCTCGAGTCTAGCAAGAATAGAAACAATGATTTTTATCACTGCAACGAAAAAATTGGTCCGAAGTGGACTCGACAGACTCATGTCCGAAAGGGACATTCTAGAACCTACAAAGACCGATTGACTTCTCCAACATTGGATGGAAGGAAGAGCATCGTTGACAGCGATGGGGCGAGGACCCTTCTCAATCTTTTTGTCATTCATAAGTCTCCCTCCTTAGCTTTAACAATCTGAGCAAGCAACCGGGCCTTCTGCTCACGAGGAAAAACGGCTTCAAGGGTAGCTCGCCTCTTTTCAATGGACACACCATTTGCACTCTGCTAACCCATGGGCTACGAACTTCCAGACTGGTGGGCTATAATCTTCTCTGCACCGAGCATTTTGGATTCTGAATCAGATGGACAACCACTCGGGCACTTGAACTGCTTCCGCCTCGGGAATATAGACCAATGAGCGCCGGGAACGAGAGCACACACCCAACTTGCCATAGCCTTGCAGAGGTGAAGAGGGTGTATAGACGGAGGATAGAGAACTTTGAGAAGGTATGGGAGAGGGAAGAGCGGGAAAGGAGACGGACTCATGCAACACTTTATTAATATTCAAGTAGAAATCGGTGGCTTTTAAGTCCTAGGAACGGTTGGGAATGGCTAATCCTTTATTTCACGCAATCTAGACCTCGGGGGAACCTATGGACACATCATCCACAAATACACCAAATGCGTTGAGTCAAAATTAGTAATATGCAATGATACCTAATCAAAACCGAAGCATTTATGGGACGGACGAGCAGCCCCAATTTCTGGAGAAATTTGGGCAGCATAACGGGTATTCCTGAAGAATTTCAAGGAAATATCCGGCATGACCTCTCGTCGGTGCACGTTGACAAAGCGACATGATCTCTCGTTAGAACATGCCGTGGGAACGACATGTCCTTTCGTGAAACCATGTTGCGTTGGCAACATGCCCACATGTGCTAGGTTTTAGGATAGGTACGAAAGCTTATTGTAAATTTGAAACAATTCATTTTAGTGTATTTTGAAAAATGGCGTGTCAAAACCAACCGTTTTGGGTAAGGTTAAAAGTGTGGCGCCACCTATAACGTGCTAGGGGGATGGGTTTGACATTAGGCGCTCAAGCGTAGGCGAAATTCATGGCCGTCCGTGATGCCATCAATCGCACCTGAGGGTTCTAGATCTATGTGAAGTAGTGTGGCTATGTTCCTTTATTTGCGAAAAAATGAATTTTTTTTTATTATTATTATTTTTTTTATTATTTTTTTTTTGAAAAAAGGAATGAAGAAAAAAACACACACACCCCCACAGAGCACAATAATCAAGGACCAATCAATAATCTGATCATGGGGTAGCCCCACAATCACAACCTGCATCTGAATTCAAAGTCCTGCAGAATGGCACCTTCTCGCGTGACACAGGATAACCAAGGCACTCTCTGTCGCGTGACAGAAGGAGACAAACATCCAGAATCTGAATCAATAACCAGAGTCAGCCCTAGCCTCCAAGCATAACACAAAATCTCAGCCCCAAGCATCAGCAACACCGACAACAAAGATGGGACACAAAGAGGGAAAAGAATAAAACAAAGCACCAAACGCATTTATTTACATATAATGTCACAAACGATGCACACACAAATGAAGGAATTGAATGTTGAACAAACACGAAAGTTTGACCCACTTTTGAAAACCAAGTTTCAAGTCCCCAGCGGAGTCGCCACTGAATGAACGCTCGCTGAAAAAAAATAAAAATAGGAGTCTCCACGCCGTTTTTAAGGAAACATTGAAAACCTTTTAGAAAGAGAAAATGGGTCCGGGGGTCAGGTTACGTGTTGGGAAGAACCGAGAGTTCACCAACACGCCTCGTCCGTAGACGAGTCTTTCTATTATTCAACATTCAATTCATTCAAACGTGTGTGCAAATGTGTGAGACAAAATATGTATTAAATGCATTTTAATGCTTTGTTTTATTAATGAAACTGAGAGAGTTACAACTTGTGAGTCATTTAATTCAGGAGACCACCACCCGATTACATAGGAATAACAACTTACAACTGAAAAATAACCAGCTGCAGATAGGCCAAGTATGTCGCACGACGCAGGACCATGAATGGCCAGTTGTGTCGCGGGACATACTCCGCCATCTGCAGAGGTTTTACAAATGCTTTGATTTACAGAACAATAAAATGATAATCCGAGATTAACGAAAATAGAAATCAGATCCCAACAACCTCAGAGAGAACCAATTTACAGATGAGTGTGGATATGGAATAATCCACACTCACCTTACCAATTCATGCCCAACGCACGACATCAAAACAAGAGTACGCATAATCACTACGATAAATGTACAAAACAAGTCCCAACGACCCCAAAGAGATCCAAGCTTAGATGAACGTGGATATGAGACGATCCACGCTCACCTTAGCATAATTCGTGCACAACGCACATAATCACATGAACAAAACAAGTATCATCACCACGACAAATGTATAGAACAGATCCCAACGATCAGAATATCCAAACAACTCAGAGTATACTACATACTAAAATGAAGCTACGACAAAACCAGTATACTCAGTTCTACACTATAAGCATTTTAACATGGAAATTGCACTACGCAGCAAACAGAGAGAGAGAGAGAGAGTTAGGATTCGTTACCCTCGTAGTGTCCACGCTCCTTAAACCACGTTAGGTAGAAGGATCTTCAAATCGGCTTCCGGGAACAAACTCGAACTCGCAGATTGAATTGGCTGTGAAGCTTCAAGCGTTGAACGGACTTAGGACCTGGAATAACAGGGGAAGGAGGTGATCAGTTTTGGGGATATGAGCAGAGAACCGAGGGAGATTGAGAGATTGGATTGGGAATTGAGGGAAGGAATTGGGTCGTGATTTTGGATAGAGAGACGGGGTCTGGAACAAGGAAAGGAGGCGATTGTGGGGATAGAGAAGAACGGTGAAGCGGTGGTGAATTTGACCGGAGAGAGAGAGAGAACGGTGAGCTTGGCCGGAGAAGGAGGGCTTCGGTTTGGGTAGAGAGAGGGAGAGAACGGCGATGAAGGTTGATTTGGGGAGAGTTAGGTTCGGTGAGGAAGGGGTTGAAGTCGCCGGTTGATTGGGATGTGAGGGAGAGGATTAATGGCGGGTTTGGCCGGAGAGGGAGAGGCTAGATTGAGGGGAAGGAGACCATTGAGGGAGCGGCCATGGCAATTGCGTTTAGAGAGAGAGAGAGGAGAGAGAGAGGAGAGAGAGAGAGTGGTTTTGCGGATAGAGAAAGATAGGGAGAGTTTTAGAGAGAGAGGCTGAGAGTCTATGTGTGAGAGTCCCTTTTGCCAAATGAACGAATTTGGTATTTAAAGCTGATTTGGGCAAACGCTTTAATATGTCGCACGACCTTTCGCTTCGCTTTTCCATGGCTCAATCTGTCGCACGACGGGACGAGCCAATAACCGTTTCTGGCGCCAGAAACTGGTTCTGGAACATTCCGGGCTAATTTCTTAAAGGTCCAAAACCAATAATTCCTTGTAGGTCCTTTTGTCCGGGAAAAATACTAAAAAATGCTTCCTTCGCGAGAAACTTATGAAATATTTCCGAAAGTCTTGAAACGGACCGAAAATTTACCAAAACGCCCCTTAGTGCAATTTTATCATTTAAAATGCACCTAAAACTTACACATAAAAATGGAGAAGAAGAAAGGGGAGAGAGAGAGACGCAGTAGGGAAAGAGGGGAAAGCGACGGTAGGGGAGGTGGAGCGGCGGCGACGTAGGAGGAAGACGGCGTTGGGGCAGAGAAGACGGCGAAGAAGACGTTGAGGATGGCGTTTCAGATGATTCCGGCATTAATTTCCAGATTTCGGGTTGCTCCAAATCAACGCCAGACGGTTGGGGAGAGAGAGAAGAAGACGGCGTTGGGGTGGCCCTCGCCGGAGATGATGAAGGGGAGAGAAGAAGACGGCGTTGGGGGAGAGAGAGAACAAGACGGCGTTGGGGAGAGAGAGAAGAAGATGGTCGGTTGGGGAGAGAGCAAGACAGAGAAGAGTAAGAGAGAGAGAGAAGAATGAGAGTTGTTTGAGAGGTGGGTAGGGTTTTGTTTAGTGAAAGTGAGTGAATTAGGACCATTAGATTTGAAAATGATTAGTGCTGTGGATTGATTTATTGATAATCCATGTGAATATTAGAGGGCCAATCAAATGAAAGTGTGTTTTTATTTTTATGGGATAAATTTGAACCATTGGATGCTATGCATCTAATGGTGAAGATGTTGCTTGGATAATGATCCATGTAAATACTTGTATTTCTTCATGATTATAATAATTAATAATAATAATAATTTAAACTATAAAATAATATTATGCCTAATATCAATAATAATAATATTTATTATCAATAATACTCCCTCCGTCTCATGATAATATATAAACTTTCCTTTTTGGGCGTCTCACAATAATATATACTTTCCTAAAATGAAAATAAATCTTTACTATTCCCTCCACTCATTCTCTCTCCTACATTATTTTAATACTCACATCACCATTATAATTTACTATTCTCTCCACTCATTCTCTCTCCTATTTTATTTTCACACTCACAACACTTTCAATATAATATTTCCTCCTTAATTCTCGTGCAAAACCCAAAAGTCTGTAAAAACATGGGACGGAGGGAGTATTTATTAATGAATTATTAATTATATAATTGATTAATTAATTAATATTAATATTAATTATATAAACAGTAATAATATTAATAATAGTACTTGATGCTGCAGGAAATGTGCTTATCAATCTTCCTCCACGTGGCAGGACTGATCACCTGGCTCCTTGACCTGAAAACAGAACCCACGACTAGCCGGATGTGTCTCCGGCGAAGACGCTCGGGCGTGAGAGTAAGATTACCGTTGTATAAAGCTCAAAATGTATTGAATAATGAACTCAGAATACAAAATGGCAGTTACCTTTGCACCGTTGGTAGTGATGAAGTATTTATAGTTGGTGTAGGTAGTTTAATGACAGGGCTACATGAGCTCCGAAATTATAGCTGCGGTTATGCTCGTGGGAACGTGCCTGTAACTGTCCCTGATTTGTAGGGAGGTTGTTATGGAAAGGTTGACCCACATGCGTCTTCAAATGTCAGGTCGACACTTGGTGATCAGGTCGAGGTCGCCACTTGTGGAATGGTCGACCTGACTGGCGGGTAGAGCATGGTTCGTACCCGAATTATGATATGGATCATGAGGTCGGACTAAGTTAGGTCGGGACCTGTAGGTCGGACCATGGGCTTAGTCGACTGACGCTTGAGATGGGCTTTGGGCCTTGCTCTGACTGGGCCAGCCCTATTGAGAATGTGATAATCAAAGCAGGATGTAATTGGGCTTTACTTGCTTGGCCCAACTCGGCACTTTTGGTATGTTCAGTGGCCCCCAACTTTCGAGTTGACTTCGTCGACTTGGAAGTTAAGAAGATTTCCGTGACGAAAATTGCTTTACTCGCAGGTCGATGTTAGTCTTGGAAGTAGGTCGACCATGATGACGTGGCAACATCTTGATCGTAGGTGATGAACGGTGGAGATGTAGGAGCGCCGATTTCGGCTATAATGATTACACTTTTGTCGTTTGAGAGTCCGCCTAGGGAACTGTTTCCACCATTAATTAGGAAAATTAATTTCAAATTTCATAATGCCCTTTCCAATTCAGGAAGCTATAAAATCAATAATCCTTCCCCATTTACAACTTTTGTCTTCCCTGGACTCTGTGCGTGATTTCGGCGGTGATAAGGGACATTGATTCTTGCTATAAATCGGTGTTTTTGCTCTCCGTTGTTCCGTTTCTCCCCGCTGCTAAAGGTATTCTCCTTATCCTTTAGAGTTAGGGTTTTAATTTCTGCAATCTCTTTGATTTCGCCATGGCTAGGACCTTTAGTTGTGAGGTCGGAGCTGGGTATGGCTACTGTGTTGTCAATCATAGAGTTTACAAACATTTGAGTGGAGAGTGGAGGGAGATAACAGTAGAGGAGTGTTCTTCAATTTTGACACATTGGGGACTGCGTTTCAATGAACTGAGTTTGCCTGTAGGGGATGAACTAGGTGTCTTAGGAACGGATGACCCAAGGGTTGTGTCTTTTCACCTTTTTCATGAGCTTCTCGACCATATAGCTGTGTTTTATGTTAAAGATGCTGTTAAGCCCTCCTTCATTAGAAATAGGATAGGATTTCCGGGGGAATCTAGGTCGCCCCTTAGTGCGTCTATTAGGGCTCCTGAGACATCATGTAGAACTGATTCCCCTGTTTCCCCTTCTTCTTGTACAGATATGGAGACTCAAGGTGGAGCCAATGCTTCGACCTCATCAAGCCCACGCATTGTGGATGCCTTTGAACCGACTGTAAATCCAGGCAGGAATGAGAGGGGATATGTACCAGAACCGCCGCTTAGGGGGAAACAGAACTTTGCCTCTAGAGTGTCCACCCTTTATGACTTCTGCGAGGTGAATAGGGATGACTTTGAGGTCACTCTTTACAGCAAGGCCGACTTCTTCAAAAAGTTTGGAAAGACTTACAAAACTGATGCCACCAGGTGGCCTTCTCACTACGGCCGGTTCTTGCTTGACTTAGATTGCCATTAGACCCCTTCATCAACGAATTTTTAGAGTGTGCCAATGCCTTACCTCTCCAACTGGGAGCCAACACATGTAGGGTCTTGGTTTGCTTTATTATGGTGTGTCGCTTCTTGGGGTATGAGCCTTGTATGAGAGTTTTCAGGGAGTTTTTTGCTGTGAAGTTTGATAAACATGGTGGCATAAGCACTCCCTCCAAGGCCAATTCTCCCAAATTATTCATTAACCTGCCTAGCAAAGCTGGAGGCTGGAATTCCCATGTAGCAGTGGTGGAGAGTAGGTTAGGATGGGAGTTCCCTCTACCAAATAAGGAGACCAAGGTGGTGAAGGATGAAGATTAGTGGGAACCTCATTGGCACCGGGGACTTGCGTAGAAAGTTGGTGGAGTTGGTTGCCGATAATCCCATCGGTTGGAAGGTCTTGGGAACCACTAAGAACAATTATATCAATGCTTTGGATTGATGGTAGGAGATGATGATGTAGTACCCTTGGTTCCCGTAGTGAGATGCATGAGATATCCAGACGGGTGACCCATGCCATGCCAAGTTTGAGAGAATGTGTTCCTTTTGTCGAAAGTTGAGAATTACCGCAGAATAATGGAGAACATTGTGGTGGTAAGGGTTTACTCGTCCTCGTTCATTAGCTCGTCCACTGTTATCTTGCATAAGTGATTTTTTTTTTATAGGCATATAGGATTGCTTTGATCTCGCACACTTAAATCTCGGCCTAGTCACTTGCTTGCTCGCATGTATAATCGGCCAACTCGTACGTAGAACTCGCTTGTAATCGTATCTCTCGCATTTATCAAATTACCGGCTCGTATGTAGAATTAATTCGTACATAGAACTGCTTTGAATTGTATCAATTAGCCCGATAGTTGTTTTGCTCGTACGTAGAACTATTTAGCTCGTACATAGAACTTATACTTTTGATGACGAGCTAACACTTTACCTTTTGTCTGGTGCAGTTTTAACCCCTGCTCAGGAAGCTAATATGGGGAGAGTCCTTGACATTAGGAAGGCCAAGAAGAGCCAGGGAAGAGCTAATGCCAAGGAGAACCGTGAGATCAAGCTGCCAAAAGGAATGATATGCTGAAAATGGTAGAAGAGGATACCACAAAGTTTATTCCTGCTGAGGAGAACTTGGAAGAGCAAGCTGATGCTGGTGAAAATGAGAATGCTGCTGGTGCCGAGGACCAAGGCTCTGAAGAGGTCCATGCTGTTGATGAGGAGGAGGCTGAGCTGAATATAGAGCCAGAGGGAGGTCGCTCAAACCAGACCCGAGCTCAAGCTAAGTCCAAAGCCAAGACCAAAACTAAAGCTGCTTCCAAAAGAAAATCTCATGTCATTTCTTTGGATGAGGATGAAGATGAAGATGATGGAGCTCCCATCAGCAAGGTGATTAAAATTGGCCCCTCAAGAGTGAGCTCGGCGTACGAGCGGGTTGATGCTAGTGAGCCAAAGGAGACCGAAACCAAATCCACCGGCTTCTCCCATTCGTGTCTCATATGACGAGCCGATTCGTAATAGAGTTCGAGCCGAGCAATGTGACTCCTTTGACAAGGGTAAACAGCTTGGCCAGGAGTATCCGGAGTTGGAGTATGGTCAAGTGATTGTCCGTAGGGGGCCGATCGGGACCTGATTAGGGAGTTTACCAACAAGCCACCGACTCGAGCTTGCAGGGCTAGGGTTGGACTAGCTTCTTCGAGGTAACCCATGTGTTTTTTATGTTCCTATTTTTCCTTTCCTTTTTATACTGTCTCTTTCTTATGCTTGATCTAACCTCCTCCCCTTTCCCGATAATATAGTCTCTTGCTATGATCGACTTGGCCACCACTTATTGGAAGGCCGCCGAGGAGCAGGAGAAGCTAGCCAAGTCCATGCCGGCAAAAAGAATGACGAGCCGTTGAAGCTTGAGAAGGAAGTGGCCAAAATAGGAATTGCAAGAGGACAAGAAGAAGTTGCAGGCAGAGCTTGAGAAGGCAAAGGAGGAGCATTCTGATTTGGATAGCTCTTATGAGGCCTTGAAGCTGGTGAAAGCTAATGAGATCAAGGCCAAAGAAGAAGCCTGGGGCCTGTTAGGTGAGGCTAATAAAGAGCTCGCTGCTCTCAAAGAGGAGAAAAAGCCATGGCCGCAGATCTTGAAGTGGCGACTCGGCGGTTGGAAGAATGGCCACTACCTTGGCCAAGAAGCAGGAAGAGCTTGAAGCAGCTAGACTTAACTGGGAGGTTGAACTCGCCAATGCCGTGAAGAGTGCCAAGGAGGAGGCTGTTAAGGCTTACAAAGACAGCGACGAGCTCCACCAATATATTACTGAAGAAGCCGGGGTTCTACGAGGTGGAGTCTCGAGACATATGGCTCGGCGAATCATAGTGGACCCTTCGTTGATATTTCCATCGAGCGCTTAGCCACATGGGCCTCTCGAAGATCAATATAACACTGCAGCCCGACAAGGTCATTCTTTGGTGCCATTCAACGACAACGACCTGGAGCTCATAAAGAAAGATGATGAAGCTGCAGAGGCATCACCTTGGGACCCCCCTGCTATTGAAAAGGTTAATTTCAACACTATCTTGGCTGAGATTGATGAATATGAGGATTCGGCTGTTGACGAGGAGACCCCAAAGTTCACAATCAGTGACTCACGGAAGGTGGTTTATCGCACCGAAAATGTTCTTGGTGAGCCATCTACTGTGGGTGATCGTAGCCGAGGTCGATCCAACGTCCGTCGCCGGTCCAATAGAAGGCGTTTCTTCTGAATAGACTTTGATTTTAATGGTTATTGTAATCGAACAAGCTCCAAACATTTTTGCTTTTTTGTTTTTAATACTTGTATGCCTTGGCCCTATTTTTGGGAGGCATGATACTTTGTAAGTTGTCTTTGCCTAAGTCTTAGCCCACTTTGGGAGACTTAATTGTGTTTAATCGTAACTGACTTCTCTTTTCTGCATGTTATATGCTTTAGAGGTAGGTGTCGAGTTAGATTTAGTAGGGCAATGACTTATTTGTTCAAACTTTTTAAGCTGACCAAGGGTCGAGTTACTCAGAGCGAAGTCGATTAGGAATCGGACTTGTTAAAATAGTAGAGCTGATTAAGAATCGAGCTAATTATAACAAACTGACTAAGAGTCGAGTTTGTTGGAACGAAGTCGACTAAGAGTCGGACTTGTTAAACTAAATAAGCTGATTGAGAATCGAGCTTATTATAACAAACTGACTAAGAGTCGAGTTTGTTGGAACGAAGTCGACTAAGAGTCGGACTTGTTAAATTAAATAAGCTGATTAAGAATCGAGCTTATTATAACAAACTGACTAAGAGTCGAGTTTGTTGGAACGAAGTCGACTAAGAGTCGGACTTGTTAAATGAACAAGGCTGATCAAGAATCGAGCTTGTTAAATTTAAGCTGACTAAGAGTCGAGCTCATTGGGATTGGGGTAACACTATGTTTGATGGAATGAACTGCACTTTTTATTGAAGTAGGAATCATGCTTACATCAATTCGAAACTAGCTTTAACACAAACTTGAACTTTGAAATTGAAAACTAGAAGTAGTATTTGATGAGGTGAGTAGCATGCCAAGGATGTTTCAACTCGTCACCTCCGGGATGAGCTATCATGTAGGTTCCTTCCTTGACGACTCGAGTGACTACATAGGGACCTTCCCAGTTAGGAGATAGCTTGTTCTGCTGGGTCCTTCTACCCGTTGCCTCAATCTTTCTCAATACATAATCTCCCACTTGGAAAGACCTTGCCTTGACCTTCTTGTCGTGATAACTTTTAGTCCGCTGCTTGTAATTGACCATTCGGAGGTAGAGAGTTTGTTTCTCGCTCTCGTCGATCGTGTCCAAGTCGATCAACCTGTTGGTGTCATTCTCGCTCTTGATCAAAGAAGGTCACTCTAGCCGTAGGGAATCTGAGCTCAGCAGGTGCCATGGCCTCTGACCCATATGTGAGAGCAAAAGGGGTTTCCCCCGTAGGCCCCCGAGTGGTTGTACGAACTGCCCAAAGAGCAAGGGGGAGTTCGTCCAACCAATTGTTTCGTCGACCTACGAGCCCAGTCTTGAGCGAAGATAGAACAAGTTTATTTGCTGCTTCAGCTTGCCCATTTCCTTGAGGATAGGCGACAGAGGATTTCCAATGTTTGATTCCCACTCGCTTCATCTCTGTTTCGAAAGTCCGGGAGAACTGTAACCCATTGTCAGACACTATAGCTCGAGGAAAACCAAACCGACACCAAATGAAGTCGTGTATGAAGTTGATAGCATTCTCCTCTGTGATGCGAGCTAGTGGTTTGGCCTCAACCCATTTGGTGAAGTAATCTATGGCCACTATCACATACTTGCAGTTTCCTCGGGCGGGAGGGAAGGGTCCAATCAGGTCGACGCCCCACATATCAAATGGCCAAGCTGCGATCACAGGAGTCTGCTCTGTTGTAGGCACATGGGGAAGGTTGGCAAACCTTTGGCATTGATCACATTGCTGAACAAAATTGTGAGTGTCAGCTCTCATGTATGGCCAGTAGTATCCCAATGTGATTAACTTGTCGCAAGAGTCCCGGCCCCGGGTGTCCACCACAAATTCCACTATGCACTTCGTGTATCAATAGGGCGACCTCTTGGGGATGGATGCACTTTAGCAATGGCCGAGTATAAGATCTCCTGAACAGATCGCCTCCTTGAATGACATACCTTGGAGCTTTCTTTTTGATAGCTCGAGCCTTCTTCTCGTCATCTGGCAGCTCTCCATTTTCTAGGTATGCTTTCATTTCCTCGATCCAACACTTCTCCTGAGTCCAATTTCTTGAGGGATCATCTATGCACTGAATTTTTACCCTCTCATAAGCTGGATTTTCTAGGAAGGAGATGGGCTCGTCATGTGGCTCATCTGAAGTAGCAAGTTTCGAAAGGAGATCAGCTAGCTCGTTATCTTCTCTTCCAATCCTTTGAATCTCCCAGAATTCTAAGTCCTTTATTAGCTCCTTCACCAGTCGCGATATTTGATGAGAGTAGAACTAAGCACTTCGTACTCGCCTCGACTGGTTGACTATCAATTGTGAGTCACAGTAGGCCAAGATCTTAGTTGCTCCGAAGCATTTGGCGTACTCAATAGCTGCAATCAAGGCCTCGTATTCAGCCTGGTTATTAGAAGCATCAAACTTGAACCTTAGTGATTCCTCATACACGGTCCCAGCTTTCGGCTCGATCAACACTATTCCAGCTCCACCGCTATTCTTGGTCAGCCCGACCCGTCTGAATAGACCTTCCAACAATCGTCGGGTAGGCTTATGACGACTGGGACTCGGTTCCTTCCCTTAGCCTTTCTTTTGGAGCTCGCTGCTCGTCGTCTTCCTTGGTGAACGTAAGCTCGACCAAGAAGTCGGCTAGAGCTTGAGCCTTCAATGCCTTTCGAGGTCGATATTCAATGTCAAATTCGATAGGGCAATTGACCAATTGAGAAGTCGACTGAACTCTCGGCTTATGAAGAATTTTTCTTAGAGGGGCATTCGTAAGAACCACAATTGGATGAGCCGGAAAATAAGCTCGCGGCTTCCTTGAAGCCACGACTAGGGCATGTGCGACTTTCTCGGCATTGTAGTATCTCGCTCTCCACATCGATAGAGCCTTGCGATGTAGTATGCGGCTTTTGAATCCCCTCATCCTCTCTAATCAACACCGCAGCAACCGATTTGTCTCCCACGGATAGATATACAAACAAAGTCTCTCCAAATGGAGTCGGGAGCTACTTAGCATGGGGGTGGAGTAGCGAGGTAATCCTTTAATTTGTTGGAACGACGAATGACATTCGGTCGTCCATTCAAAACTTTTCGTCCCCTCAATGCTTTGAAGAAGGGGAGAGACCTTTCTGCGACTTTGATATGAAGCGACCAAGAGCTGCTACCCTTCCATTAAGTCGCTGCATCTCTTTGATAGTGGTGGGAGCCTTCATGTCGACTAAAGCCTTTATCTTCTCTGGATTAGCTTCTATGCCCCTTTGAGATACCATGAATCCCAAGAACTTGCCAGCTGCCACTCCAAACACACATTTACTGGGGTTGAGCTTCATGTCGTTTGCTCGTAAATTGGCGAATGTCTCCTTTAGGTCGACCACGTGACTCCCGGCCTTAGTTTTAATGACCATGTCGTCAACGTAGGCCTCCATATTTCGACCAACTGGTGAGGCAAAGACTTTGTTCACCATCCTCTGATATGTAGCTCCTGCATTCTTCAATCCAAAAGGCATCATATTGTAGCAGTAGATGCCTCCAGCTGCCTGAAATGCCGTCTTCACTATGTCATCCTCGTGCATCTTTATCTGGTGGTATCCCGAGTAAGCATCCAGGAAACTGAGAGTGGAATGACCAAAGCAATGGAATCAACAAGCTTGTCAATTCTAGGAAGAGGATAGCTATCCTTTGGGCAAGCTAGATTGAGAGTAGTGAAGTCGACACACATCCGCCACTTGCCATTCGATTTCTTCACCATGACCACGTTGGCCAACCACGTTGTATGAGTGGCCTCTTTGATTATACCTGCACTCAAAAGTTTTTGTACCTCTGCTTTGATAGCCTCTTCCTTGTCGCGAGCAAAACTTCTCAACTTTTGGGGTCTCGGCTTTATGGTCGGGTTGACTTCCAGTCTGAACAGCTGACCTCCTCCTTGATTCCCCTCATGTCTTCTACCCTCCATGCAAAGACATCATTACTTTCTTTGAGTAGCTCGATGATTTCTCGCTCGCTCCTCAACCGATAGCCGCTTCCCAATCAATTTTTTGATCGGGGTAAGAAGGGTTGGTGATTACGACTCTAGCTCATCCACGGCTTCTAGCTCTGGTCCATCTCTCGAATTGTAGAGTCTCCACTATGATCTCCACGACCTTTTGTCTTTCCTCGGCTCCCAAGTGTGGAGCCTCCTCGGCTATCATATCATCGAAGCTTGTGCTCGCAACCTTGTTGGCAGGGGCCCCCGAGTTATTGTCTATCCGGAGGCATAGGTCACCTATGACGACTTGATCGACCATAACTGCATCTGAATCGACCTCAGTGGTGTTAGAGTGACGTGTCGACTCAAGCATGACCTCGTCATTTGAGCGATAGGTCGACTCTACCACGTCGGTGATTGTTGACAGTCGGGTAGTTTTGGTGACTGACTGAGACAGCTTCAAGTAACCATCAGCAGTCTCAATCTCTAGCTCCCTTTTCTTTCTTTCTCTTAGAACATGATCCGAGATAAGCACGAGTTTGTGCCTTGTACGCAACCCACTCCAGCGGGTGTGGGGAACTTTACTCATTTGGTGAGGAATTGATGCTACCATTCCAAGAGCGACACTGTCCGGGAATTCCAAGTATGGCGGCATAGTCACTATTTACATCAATTACGATAAATTGTACCTTCGAGACAATCCCGAGGGGGTCTTGGCCTAGGTCGACGTCGAGCACTATCGGCCTTTAGCATCAACTCGGTGGTTGGTGAAGCCCTCCAACCTCGCCATCATATCTCTCCAGTGTTCATCATTAAGACCCATTTCCTTGAAAGTTTTGTAAAACAAAATATCCTTGCGGGCCCGTGTCGACTAGGAGTCTCGCTCGTCGTACATCCATCAATGAGACTGGGATGACGAGAACTTGCTCCCTAGCCGCCATATTAGTTGCCAATTCGTGGGGGTAGAAGCCGATCGCCTCATCTCTTACTTCTCTCCTTGGAGGCACATGTGGGGCCTTATTGAGTGGAATATCTTATGCTTGATGGCCGTGTTGCTCGCTTGTTCGGTGATGACCCCCGAGTTCGGCCTAGGTTGTCTAGGTCCTTGTTGCCCACCTGCTCGTTTGCTCACCTCCCCGGCTTGAGGTCTCTTCACATAAGCTTCGAGTCTCCACAGTCGACCATTCTCTTCGGATGATACGCTTTAATCCCAAGCAATCCTGCAGTGAGATGACCGGTGTCTTTGTGGTAGTCGCAGTGCTTAACATTGTCCCTCCTAAACTTATTGCCTGGATTCATTGGGGAATTTGGAGGAGCCGGTTCGACAAAGCATTCAAAATCTCGGTTCGACTCACCGTGAGGGAGTGAAAGCTTCGGGCACCTTCTCTGTCGCCCTAGTTCGTTCTTTCCATTTTTATTGTTCCCCCATTCTTGTTGGAGTCCTTTTTATCGTCGGCGACTTCAACCTTGGGGCTCTTACCGTTCTTCTTTTTCTTTCCTTTCCTCGGCCGCAGCGACATTATACACCTTTTTCAAACAACTCCTGTCGAGTTGTGACCGTTCGGACTTGTGAGCTCGTAGTCCATGTCTTACGAGGAAATACCACTTCGGAAGCAATTGATTACCTCCCCGTCTGTGAGGTCTTCCTCTATCTTATCAACCATCTCTTTGAACTTGGTGAAATAGCTCATCGAGCTTTCATTCTTACCACTGCACCAAGTTATTCGGATCGTTGACGGTTATCTTTCGAGCTCCTGCGGTCGAAAGCGGTCTAAGAATTTTGTTACAGAAGCATGCCCAAGTGGTGATACTACCAAGCAGCTCAAACCATTGAACCAAGTTAAGGCTGCCCCAGCAAGTGTGCTTAGGAGAGCTTTGCACATGTTGTCATCCTCATTGGCGACAAAACACATAGTGGCTTCCAGATGTGATATGTGGCTCCTGGCATTTGTCGACCCAGAGTACTTCTCCAGAAGAGGCAACCTGAAAGTAGGAGGAGGTCGACTATCTCTGATTTCTTTGGAAAAAGGTCGAAGGGTAAAGTCAATTCGTTCAACCTTTCCCGTCTCTTTTTTCTTCTCCTCTTCCCATTGTTCGAATTTCTTCTTCATCAATAGCCATTCTCTAGCGTCGGGTCTTTCATCTCCCCGGAGGGGGAGCAAGATTGACCTCTGGCCCTCACTTACAGGGGAGTCACTGCCTACTCCTTCGGTCCCCTGTGAGAATTGGTCCTTTTCGATCTTATTGGAGATCTATGTGCATTACTTCTTTGAGGCGACTGCGCCTCTCAAGAACAGACGGCGACCCGCGCCCGTGATCTCCATGTGGCGACTGCGCCTTTCCCCTCTCACAGCGACCTATGCCCATTCCTGTCTCTATGTGATCCCGATCTCTGCGTTCGCGCCGGAGAGACATGCCTCGTTTCTCGTTGGCCGTTAACCGAGTCCTCAAATCAGATTGAGCCTCCTGCTCTCTTCAAGTTTGTTGAGGCTAGCTCTTAAATCATTACTCGGCACAGAACTATAGTAGGAGCTCGACGTACCATTCTCGTCCTCGCCGTTACGCCCCACACCTTCGTTTGGCCTAGCACTCCTGGCTGTCGCCCTGGAGACTTGGGAGGAGCAATCCTTTCGAACGTACGTCGGCACTCTGCCTCCTCCATGGCTATCAAGTCGGCCAAAATTTGAGCTCGCTCTAACATCATTTCCTTCTTGCTCATGGGGTTGGTGGAGGGACCGCCCCGTTTCCAACATTCACCCGAGCATTTGGGACGCTTTGGAGGAGGTGGAACTTCTTGCCCATCCATATGTCTTTTCCCTCTCCTCGTGTCAGGCAATCCCCTGCCGTCAACGACACTAGTAGAGCGTGTGGCTCTACCATGAGGACGGTTTGGTGGGGGAGGAGGCAAGTTCAAGTTTTCAGCATTGACATTGAGATTTTCTGCGTTTGTATTGGGGTAGTTGTTCACCTCAATGAATTCTTCAGAAGCATCTTCAACATGCCCGTCTGGGGTTACCATTGTTGTAGGTTGATGAACTTTTCGAGGTCAAGCTTAAGCACGTTTCCCGGCAATGGAACCAAACTGATGCTTTGCGGGAAATGTGCTTATCAATCTTCCTCCACGTGGCGGATTGATCACCTCGGCTCTTGACACAGCAGAACCCACGACTAGCCGGATGTGTCTCCGGCGAAGACGCTCGGGCGTGAGAGTAAGATTACCGTTGTATAAAGCTCAAAATGTATTGAATAATGAACTCAGAATACAAAATGGCAGTTACCTTTGCACCGTTGGTAGTGATGAAGTATTTATAGTTGGTGTAGGTAGTTTAATGACAGGGCTACATGAGCTCCGAAATTATAGCTGCGGTTATGCTCGTGGGAACGTGCTCGTAATCGTCCCTCGATTTGTAGGGAGGTTGTTATGGAAAGGTTGACCCATTACGCGTCTTCAAATGTCAGGTCGACACTTGGTGATCAGGTCGAGGTCGCCACTTGTGGAATGGTCGACCTGACTGGCGGGTAGAGCATGGTTCGTACCCGAATTATGATATGGATCATGAGGTCGGACTAATTTAGGTCGGGACCTGTAGGTCGGACCATGGGCTTAGTCGACTGACGCTTGAGATGGGCTTTGGGCCTTGCTCTGACTGGGCCGGCCCTATTGAGAATGTGATAATCAAAGCAGGATGTAATTGGGCTTTACTTGCTTGGCCCAACTCGGCACTTTTGGTATGTTCAGTACTAATAATAATTAGTAATTTTTATTATTTTTTATTGACTAGGAAAAAATATTTTAGACTTTTTTTATTACTGAAATTTACAAAAAGATATCTAAAATATTTACATACTTTTATTTGATTTATCCAAAATTTTAGTTAAAGTAGTATGCCTAATGTCAATTTTTTTAAATAATTTTTTTACATATTTTTTTTGAAAAAAACTTTCTTACTAAAAAAGTCTAAAACATTTATCTCTATTCAAAAAAAAATTAAAAAAAAAAATACTCATAGTGAAGGATATTGTTTGTCCCTCATTTATTTAGTTAATTTCTAACTTATTTTATATAATTTTTTTTAAAAAAAACTTCCTTACCAAAAAAGTCTAAAATATTTATCTCAATTCACAAATAAATTAAAAATAATAATTATACTTTTAAAATATTAATAATACTTATTAATATACCCTCATACCCTAAACTTCATATACCCTAAACCCTAAACCTCATATACCCTCATACCCTAAACCTCATATACCCTTATACCCTAAATCCTAAACCATACTCCCTCCGTCCCAATAAAAGCTTCACTAATTACCCAAAAGGGCGTCCCGTTAGAAGTTTCACCTTTTCTTTTTTGGCAAATAATCTTTACTATTTCCTCCACGCATTCTCTCTCCTAATTCACTATTACACTCACAACACTTTTCAAATTTACTATTTCCTCCACTAATTCTCTCTCCAATTTTCAAATTACACTCACAACATTTTTTCCCCACCTATTTTCTTAATATTTGTGCCCACCCAAAAGGGTGAAGCACTTATTGGGACGGAGGGAGTATACCCTATACCCTATACTCTATACTCTACAACCTATACCCTATACCCTATGCCCTATATACTATATCCTACCCTATATTCTATACCCTATACCCTGTACCCTATACCCTATACTCTATACCCTATACCCTATACCATATACTCTATACCCTATATCTTATACCCTATACCCTATACTCTATACCATATACCGTATACCCTATACCTTATACCCTATACCCGTTACCCTATATCCTATACCCTATACCCTATACCCTATACTTTATACCTTATACCCTATATACTATACCCAATACCCTATACCATATACTATATCCTATATCATATACCCTATATCATATACCCTATACCCTATACTCTATACCCTATACCCTATACCCTATACCCTATATCCTATACCATATACTCTATATACAATATCATATACCTTTTACTCTATATACTATGCACTATACCATATATACTATACTCCCTCCGTCCCACCTTAGTGTAGACTAAGGTGGTGGGCACAATAACTAAGGAATATTATTAAGATAATGAAAATGTGTGATAGAAAATGAAGAGAGAGAATGAGTGGAGTGAATAGTAGGTTGGTTGAATAAATTGTATGGTGGAAAATGAAGAGAGAGAATGAGTGGGTGGGGTAGGGAAAATAAAAAATAATAAAAAACTTTCTAATTTTGGCAGTCTACACTAAGGTGGGACGGACGAAAAAGGAAAGAAGTCTACACTAAGGTGGGACGGAGGGAGTATATACTATGCCCTATACCATATATAAAAAATGTTAGAAAAAAATAAACAAATGAAAGTATAATAAAGAAATCAGGGACGGATAAAATTCTTTAATTTTTATTTATAAATGTATAGTTTTTTTTATTTTTTATGAATATAAATAAATATTTTGGACATTTTTAAGTATTGAAGTTTTTTTTCGAAAAGTTATATAAAAAAAGGTTGAAAAAAAATAAACAAATAAAAGTATAATAAAGAAACCAGGGACAGGTAAAATTCTTTAATTTTTATTTATAAATGTATAGTTTTTTTTTTTATTTTTTATGAATATAAATAAATATTTTGGACATTTTTTAGTATTGAAGTTTTTTTCAAAAATTTATATAAAAAATTAGCAAAAAAATAAACAAATAAAAGTATAATAAAGAAATCAGGGACGGGTAAAATTCTTTAATTTTTATTTATAAATGTATAGTTTTTTTATTTTTTATGAATATAAATAAATATTTTGGACATTTTTTAGAATTGATGTTTTTTTCTAAAAGTTATATGAAAAAAGTTAGAAAAAAAATAAACAAATGAATGTGTAATAAAGAAATCAGGGACAGGTAAAATTCTTTAATTTTTATTTATAAATGTATAGTTTTTTTTTATTTTTTATGAATATAAATAAATATTTTGGACATTTTTTAGTATTGAAGATTTTTTTCAAAAAGTTAAATAAAAAAGTTAGAAAAAAAATAAATAAATGAAAGTATAATAAAGAAATCAGGGACGGGTAAAATCCTTTAATTTTTATTTATAAATGTATAGTTTTTTTTTTTAATATTTTATATATAGAAATAAATATTTTGGACATTTTTTAGTATTGAAGTTTTTTTTCAAAAAGTTACATAAAAAAAGTTAGAAAAAAAGTTAATTTTTTTAAAAACAATTTCCGTCGCTAAATCCGTCGGTATTTTAAAAAGAGAAATATTTTTTTATTTTTTATTATTTAGCGAAAAAATATATCCGTCGGTAATTTATTTTTGTAAATTCCGTCGCTAAATCTGTCGGTATTTTAAAAAGAAAAATATTTTTTTATTTTTTATTATTTAGCTTACGTAATATATCCGTCGGTAATTTATTTTTGTTAAATCCGTCGCTAAATTCGTCGCTAATTTTAAAAAGAAAAAATATTTTTTTTTTTATTTATATAGAGACAAAAAATCCGTCGTTAAAAAATTTTGTGATCTGTCGTTATTCCGTCGCTAAAATGGGCGGGCTTTTTTGGCGCCACTATTGTGACGGATTAGTGACAGATTCATGTCTGTCGCTAAATTCGTCGCTAAATCTTTCGGTAGCTGGTTTTTTCGTTTTATTTTGCTTCCTTCGTTATTCCGTCGCTATTCCGTCGCTAATAGCGGCAGAATTTGGTCCGTCGCTATTTGACAGTTTTCTTGTAGTGCTAGATGTTAATATATAATGGGCGGACTTACAAATTAGGTCAAATAAATAGATGGTTATGGCCCCCCCATTGAACGTATCGATCTATTCTTTTGACTCCCCACTTTCTTTTGAAAACCTAGAAATTGTACGGATCAATTGTAATTGTAAGACAATTACTTAAGATCTTCAAGTGTTCTTCAATTTGCTGCAACTATGGATCCAGGTATTTGGTTCATTTTAGAATCTTTGATGATAATTACATGATGTTATTTCTATAATATTTATTCCACATAGCACTAGGATTTCTAAGTGGATTTATAGTCTTTAATTTATATATTTTTCAATCATCACCCATCTTACCAACTATAATGCCTAAAATCTAAGAGTGCGTCTGCTGAGAAACGCGTTTCTCCATAACTATGGAGAAACGTGTTTTTCATAGCCAGAAGCTTTACATTTGATAACCAGAAAAAAAAAAATCAAAGGCCAAGACCAAAAGCTTCTGGATATCCAGAAGCTTTGTATTTGATAGCCAGAAGCTTTGCAGTTGATATCCGTAAGCTTTGTATTTGATAGCCGTAAGGATGTGAAATGTATATCCGTAAACTGTTAGGTGCATATCCGTAAAACCAGGTGCATATCCGTAAATGTGTTAGGCATATCCGTAAATTGCTATTGAAGGTTTTCGGATATCTGCAAACCTTCAAATGTATATCCAGAAACATTTTGTAGGTTTCTGGATATTCATTTGAAGGTTTCTGGATATCACTTTCATAGGTTTCTGGCTATCTAGCTCATTGTCGCGCGACATGTCGGGACCCGTTTCTCCATAACTTATGGAGAAACGCGTTTCTCCCTAGATTTTGTGAAAATCTAATTTTGCCAAATTGTGGCCGCAATCTACCAGAAATAAAAAAAAAATTCTCTTCGTTTTCAAATAAATATCGAAAAAGTTTTAAGTTTGTTTTTTATTAAAAATAAATTATTATTTTTTTCGACATTCATTTTATGATAGAGAGTACAAATTTCAAATCAATATTTATTTTAAGGGTAAATGAACAAATAGCGTATGAAGTACATAACGCGTTAATAGAACAGACCCTCACATTTTTTTTTGCCAAAACAGGACCCCAAATGAAATATCTTCGTCAAATCAGGGATTTTTGATGAAAATCGTTAGAAATCTCGTTAATCAACCATGTGTCGTGCACGTGATCAACAAAATGGATTGGGTTGAAATTAATATTACTTTTTTAAGGGGCTTATTGTAAGATTCTTAAAAAGAGGGCAAAAATTAAAAAACACGCTCTATAAAATATTACATCTAACCCCATTCCCATTCTCAATGCCTAACCCCAAATTTTACCCTGATTGAAACCCTCACTCTCTGGTATAACCATTACAGCCACCACCCCATCCCCCTTCTTCCTTGCTACCCCACCTCCGCATCTTCCTACTCCAACCGTCGTCTTCCCTCCGCCATCATCAACAATAGACTCCACCAAATTCAACTCCCACCATTTGAGATTAAATTAAAAAAAAAACCAAAATAATTAATGTCCATGCCAGTGACTGATTGTGTCACTACAAGAAAAAGTGAAATATGCGATGGCTTATTGCGATGGCCAAAACGGCCGTCGCAGAAGACAACTTTATGCGATAGCTAAAGCAATCGCAAAAAAAATAGTCGCATTTCAGAGCAGCGGCCTAAAATATCTTGAAAATTTTCGCGGCCCAATTTGGCGGGAGATACATTTCAATATGCGACTGCATAAATGAATATGTGATGGAATTAGCTGTCTCATAATCTATTTAATAATAAATTAATTTTTGAAATAAATAAATAAATAAAATTTAATGATAAAAATGATAAAGCAATCGCAATTGATTTAGGTTAAATAAATTTTTTGTTTCTCTCTCCTCTCTTTACCTTTACAACTCCGTTCTCTCTCCAAAATCAAAAAGACAATGACGCCGCTTCATCTCTCTCTTCTCTCTGGTCGGTTAGGGCTTCCTCTGGTGCGCTCTCTCTCTCTCTCTCCCTCTCTATTCTTCTCTCTATCTACCTTACTCACTCTCAAGCTTTCATGGTTGTAAATTACGATGCAAAGAATCGTGGTCGAGTCAATTAGGAACCCAGATATTGTAAAATTGGGATTTTTCTTTAGGGAAATCGATTGTAAAATCGCCAATTGCAATTTCACATACTTACCTGTTCGATGTATCTCTCATACCCCTCTCTAATTTGTTTATTTCTTTACTGTTTGCAGAACAGACCACGCCTTCAACTGAAACCCTCCAATCGATCTGCAGCACAGACTCTTCACTTCAGCAACGAGTTTGAGCTTTGGCAGGCATTGGCTTTGACTTCCCTTGAAGGTTAGCTACTTAGCTTCTCTCTCTCTCTCTATTTGTTTGAGTTCTGCTTTTTTTACCTCGATTTTCATTACATAAAATTGTTGGAAAGGAAATATTAGTTAATGAATCTGCGAACAATATGTTCTTGGCATGCATTTGATATTTTAGGTTGAAGACGGAAAATATGTAGTCTCAAGTTTGTGCTTTACCTTAAGCAGTTTTTGCTGCAATATTTTCATTATGAAAAATCTGCTGATGTTGGAAATTAGTTATGTAACTGTTACTTTAACTTGGTCATAACTTTTCTAAATATCTTTCTGATACTAATTTTCAGTGTTAATTTTTTTATACGAATCTCCTCTGTAATTGCTGATTGGTGTGGTGGTTATACGAATCTCAGGTACTGACATCAAATAACTTCCATTCTCACTACTATCTTTTATCCCCAAACTGAGGAATAATTGGGCAACAAGAATGAATTTTGATTATCATTACTGCAAATTTCTACGTATGTTGGCAGGGGTATGCATGAAAGCGCATTTTCTCTATTCAAGTGAGTTTTTCGACCTCAAGTAAGTTATTTGATGGATTCTCATTATTCCATATTGGATGGCTTATTATTCCATATTTCAGGTACACAATGTTTTGGGTTCTTCTTATAATGACAAAACTGGCTTTTAGCTACTACTTAGAGGTACAGTTCTTATGCTTAAATACTGCATGCTTATTTGGAAACAAATTGTTAATTAAGGCCAATCATTCCCCTCATATTTCTGGTTTAGGCAGGTTTGAGGTTTCAGTCATTTTCTTTTTGATTAGACATTATTGTTCGGTGATTGTCTTAGTATTCCATATAGTGTCGTTTCTCGCTGGATCTGCAATTTTGGGTACAATAAAGTACAACTATAGATGAGAATATGTTTGAGATGGTTTCTCTTTTATTGGTGTTAACATTGCTAATTTGCAAATTGTAGATAAAGCCTCTTGTCGCTCCAACAAAAGCTATTATTAGTGTTCATATAAACACTTACGCATGGCATGATTTTTTCCCTCAGGGTAATATACAAACTAGGCATTTAACTGCAAATAGTCATTTTCTTTTTAAGGATTTCTTTTCTCTTATGAGATTGTGTGCTTTGCATCAAAGAACAACATTGGCGTCGTGGTTGCATTCTGGGCTCCAATAATTCTGGTAAAATAATGTTCATTTCATTGTTTAATGCTCAATTACTCATTGTAATGTAGCTCTGACACTTGTATTATTTGCAGGTCGATTTTATGGATACCCAGATATGGTATGCCATATTTTCCACCTTATTCAGAGGCATCTATGGTGTGCATTTCGTCGTCTTGGAGAGGTGAGTTAGATTAATGCTTCACCACGTATCTTACCTTTTCTATTGGTGCTTCAGTGGGCTACCTTTCAACATGTTGCTTTTAGCGGTAGACAATAGTCTTGCACCAGAGTCTGGTTTTACCAGGATACGACCAACCTCATAGTAACAGAATACTCTGACCAAGAATTCCTTGATGTGCCTCATATACAACTTAGCGTTTAATAGAATCTTACTATCTCCAGGCTCTTTGAGTTCAATTTATTTATTTTTCCTTTCAAAATGGAAAGAATCTTGCACAATTTGTTAAGATTTTGCTTTATTAATGCACTAACAACTCCATTTTTCCAGATTCGAACTCTTGGAATGTTAAGATCCCGTTTTCAGTCGTTGCCTGGTGCGTTTAATGCCTGCTTAACCCCAGAGGAGAGAAGCGAGCAAACCAAAAAGAAAGGACTTGAGGCTACTTTGTCACGAAACTTTGCCGAGGTTTAGTTTCTCGATAATATCTTTTTCCTACTCCATACGTGGTAGCTTTTGATGTTCATTACTTTATCTTAATGTTGACTATCACTAACTTCAAGTTATATGTATAATTAATATCACAGATTCCATCTAATAAAGAGAAAGAAGCAGCTAGATTTGTTCAACTGTGGAACAAAATTATTACGAGTTTTCGAGAGGAAGATCTTATTAGCAATAGATAACTGCATACGTGCGGATATATCCATAAATCATTGCTCTCTGAAGTGGCATGGGAATCCACATCTCTGATGTGCTCAAGGTTATAACTTTTTAACCTGAAAAACACTTTCAGGGAAATGGATCTGTTACTTGTCCCATATTGGGCTGATCGTGACTTGGGCCTCACACAGTGGCCTCCGTTTTTACTTGCTAGCAAGGTTTGTTCTTTGTTTAGTGTCTATTTACTAATCCCTCCGTCCCAAAATGAATGTTCAAAAAGTTTTCAAAATTACTCGATTTTTACTTGCTAGCAAGGTTTGTTCTTTGTTTAGTGTCTATTTACTAATCCCTCCGTCCCAAAATGAATGTTCAAAAAGTTTTCAAAATTACTCGATCAAGAGCAATTTATTTTTTTGGACATTCATTTTGGGACGGAGGTAGTACTATGTTTTATTTGCTACTCGATTCTAAGTGTATAATCTTAGTAAATGCTTATTGGGAGAAAATTCTCCGCTGGCTAGATAGGTACAACATAGATGTCTAGAAGCCAATAGGTTCTATGCTTATTTCATATTGGACCCAGGTATTTGTGATCTTCAAACTTTGTTTTCCACCTACTACCTTGCCATGGAAGATCCAAATTTGGTGGCACCTCCTACTACCTTCTCAAGGAAGATCCAAATAGAGTGTATCTTATAGATGAGGGTAGATGGACAATCGGTGTGTCTGACAGAAGTGAATCCTTGTATCCGGTACCTACTTTTTGCACTTCATCCATCTCTCGGATTGAGGCATGTAATTTCGTCTTGGAGTGTGTGTAGGTGTTAGTGCCCTAGGCCTATAGAGATAGACCTTTATGTAATGTCATTGTTCATTTATATATGAGATTGTTTCTTTGATTGTTATATATGTTTGCATGTTTTATTATAATAATCGTGTCCCTAGTACTTATGAAGCACTAGTATGAAGTCTAATGGATAATCATGTGATGATTATATGCATGGAGATGCACATTAGATTCATGGGTACTTGTTAGAGAACAAGGTACTGGACTTGACCCATTATGAGATCTATGTCATGGTCAAATGTCATAATTAGATCTCATATAGTCATATCATTGATATCCTTTGACCTGAGATTATCATCGTCTTCCGCTCGATGAATATCATGTTTGATATAGTTTAACGTTGTCTTTAACCTGATGACAATAAGGGCTATCATTGGCATGGTATGATTCTTGTTGGGAAGAATGATAAGTCAAGATGGAAATTGTCCCTCGTAAAGAGAGATGTTTGCTAGGCCACTCGTAAGTAAGATTGATGTAGTGCATGGCCATGCCCGAATGAATTAATGTGATTAATGTCATTCGATTAAATCAATTTACTTGATAACGAGAAAGCATTGAACAATATGAGTTGACGTGGACCATGACTCATGTTCAATATAACATCGTGTGACAATGGGATTGTGATATGTTCTATATAGGAAATCGAACTTGATATTATATTATTTGGGTAGGCATGATGGCTTGCTAGAGTCCGCTCATGTCTTATGAGGATCGATGTGATCGAACTCATTGCCAACATAATATAGTCCTATGGGGTCACACGCATCGAACGAATTGTCAAAAATGAAGAATATGGAGTTTTTGTTCTCAGGGGACGACTCGTCCCCGTGCCGTAACCAACTATTCCCCTTAAGGGGACGCCGTATTCAGAAGCTGGGTGCCAGGGGACGACTCGTCCCCTGGGGGACGACTCGTCTCCTGGGCACTGGACTGACGCGGAATTGACTTAAAACTAGGGTTTTCACGACGGGAAAAGTTTTATAATGTATAAATACTTACCCCTGGTTGCCCTAGCCGTTATTAGAACGTTTTGGCTTGAGAGAAACATCAAAAGTGAGAGATTTCAATTGAGAATTGAGAATCAAACACCACCAAATCCATTGTTCTTCATTGATTGAAAGGTGTTTCAATCAATAGGATCTAGCAATCCTCCTAGAAGAGTTCTAGGGTTCGTTCATCGCGTGGATAAACATAGAGGATCTTCGTTCATCAAGATCTTTGGTTCGTGATTCCCGTTCGTTCATCAAGGATTAACAAGATCATTCAATCTGGAGTTGGGTCAAGTTTATCAAAGGCAAAAGCATTCAAGGTTGGTAATTCTATTTCATCTCTCTTAATTATTCATCTAGAACGGATTCTGTGGCTTGGGGTTTTTCGAGTTATTGCTTATTCCGCCGCGCATGGACCCTCGAAACCCTACAAAGGGTATCGAGCCCCGTTCATGATGCTTAGTTAGATAATCATGATAATTATGTAATATGATTATATGAATTTTCATGATGTGCATGATCTAGAATATGAAATTGTATGAGTTTTACTTGAGAAGTAATAGTATATATAGATATACCATGATTATGAAATTGTAATATATATGATTAATATGATTAATCTAGATTATGGGATGTCAATTTCATTGATATGATTAATGTGATTAATCTAGGATATTTTTGATGTATTACTTGGTATATTGGCTGGACACCAAAACCTTCCCCACAGGCACTTCGATGGAAGTGTGGGATAATCTTGGAGCACGTGGCCGCGTACTAGTAATTACTGATCAAATGTAATATGTGTTGCATCATTCCATGTTCATAATTATGTTCATATAGTTTTCATGAATCAACCTTGGGATGTAATTGATAAGCATGAAAAATTGAACCTTCTTTGTAATTTGAGTTTGTTTTATGCCACCCATGTTTAAACACTTGTGAGTACACGGGTAGTTTTATGTGGGCTCGCCATAGCGAGGTGCATTAATTCTATCTTTGTATGATCAAGATGAGCAAATAGTGGTTGCTATACGTTTAACATGGTTGAACTCAATTAGGCTATCAAAACGGTTTTGGGCCTAAGGCATAAGATGAGATTGAAACATGTGACATAAGATGTCTATAATCTCATAATGATCTAAGAGTCATATATAGATATGATTGATAAATGTTATCTACCTTTTTAGTTTAATTTTGAGCAGTCGTGCCATATCCGACTTGAAATTAAATTAAAGTTGGGTCTTAGCCTATTAAATTATATTATACATATTTGTATAAGAAGGTTATATAATTTAGTGGGAGTATTTGTGAAATACGTTAATTAATCTCTTAAATGAATAGGTACTTATATGTGTTCATATGTGTTGCATATTTTGTTGTAGAAATAGCATTAAACTATAATTAATCCTTATTATTGTGATTCGTACTTATGAAGGACAAGTTCGAAAAGAACGGTACAAGTTATTCTGATTTGATCAGATGCTCAAGAAGTGTTCTTAAGCAAAATTGTACGTTCTTGACGAATATATTCCTGCTGAACCCACTGCAAACGTTGCAAAGGACAGGTAAGGAGCAACATAAGAAACATTTAGATGATTCCTATGATGTTGTTTGCCCTATACTTGCCACCATGTTTAAAGGCTCTTAAGAAGAACCTTGAACACGTGGAAATTGCTTTTGTTCTAGCACAACGCATAAAAGGAAATGTTCCAAGTGCAAGCTAGACAAAAGATATATGTTGTGGTGAAGGCTTTTAATGCATGAGATGCAAAAGGAGCAATCCGCAAGTGTGTTAATGGTTAACACAAGAAAGGGGTTCAAAAGGGAAGGCAAGAAGGTAAAGCAAAGGTTGCTAAACCTGAGGCAAAGGTTGCCAAAGCCTAAGAGGCTAAACCCAAAGTGTCTCAAAAGGATGCATTTTGCTATCATTGCAATGAGATTGTCATTGGAAGCAAAGTTGCAAGGCTAATTAGGAAGGCCTAAAAGGTGAAGAAGGGCAATATGATTGCTACTACTTCAAGTATCTATATGGTAGATATTTTCTTTTCGACTTCTTGTTCTTGGGTATATGATACCGGATATAGATCCCACATTTGTTTAAATGTGCAAGAAATAAAGAATAGAAAGCTACTCAAAGAAGGTGAATTAAACCTATGCGTAGTAATGAAGCAAGAGTTGCTGCATTATCCGTAGGGACTTATGAAGTCACTTTACCTTGTGGACTAGTACTTGTTTTGAACAAGTGTGACTACGTTCCGAATTTGAGTAGGAGTATCATTTTGTTTCTTATGAGGATGATGAAGAATATAATTTTCTTATTGAGAATAAGAAGCTTTATATTTATTTAATGATATGCCTTATGGTAATGCATATATCATTGAATGGTCTTCATATCCTTGATGTTAAGATACAAAATAATATTGAAGATATCTATAATATAAGCGTGAAATCTAAACCGAATG
Organism: Adenophora triphylla var. japonica; assembly: GCA_022495995.1. Lineage (NCBI taxonomy): Eukaryota > Viridiplantae > Streptophyta > Magnoliopsida > Asterales > Campanulaceae > Adenophora > Adenophora triphylla. The sequence goes on from JAFEMH010000526.1 coordinate 665,047, forward strand.
ATGTGAACAACACGTTCACATGGCATTGCCGGTTTGGTCATATAAATGAGAAACGTATAATCTAAACTCCATTAACATGGACATTTAGACTCATATGATTATGAATCATTTGAGGTATGTGAATCTCGTTTATTTGGTAAAATGACCAAACCACCCTACACTAAGAGTAGTGGGAGGGTAGTGGCTTATCGCCCTTATACATGAGATGTATATGGACTATTAAGTAGCATTGCTAGGGAGGAATTCGGTATTTCATCACATTCACCTGCTATTTATCTAGATATGACTATGTCTATCCGATGAAGTCCAAAGGTGAATCGTTTGAGATATTTCGAATATTTCAAGATGAAGTACAAAACCAATCTTGGCAAAACTATTAAAGTACTTCGATTAGATCGAGGTAATGAATATTTGAGCCAAGAGGTTGACAATCATCTCAAAACCGTGAAATCGTTTCGCAGTTGACTCCACCCGAACACCACATTGTATGGTGTGTTTGAGAGGAGGAATTGAACCTTGTATGACATGGTTCGTTCGATGATGTGTCAAGTTGACTTTCCTATTTCCTTTTGAGGATATGCATTAAAAATAATGCGGTTACACTGAATTGTGTCCCTACTAAATCGATTCCTAAGTCCCCACATGAGATGTGGCATGAAAGAATGTCTTTCATAAAGATTTGGGGTTGCGAATCTTATGTAAAGAGACTTGTCTCTCATAAGTTAGCACCAAATCTGACAGGTTAATTTCGTATATTAGTTTTACAACCGCAATGAGAACAAAGTGTTTGTTGCTCTATATGATTCGTTACTTGAGAAACAAGCCAATAAAGGATCTAGTAGGAGTAAAATTGATCTTGAAGAGTTCAAGAACCTGAAAATAACGTGGAACCAAGAGTAGAGATGGAACCAAGTTCACAAGGAGTTGTGGAACCGGTTCAAGATACACAAGTTCTTCGCAGATCTGATAGGATACGATCTGAACCTGAGAGATATGGATTTCTCATATCGGAAAGTAATCAAGTGGGAGTCATTGAGAATGACGGACCTATTTCCTATCTAGAGACGATGTCCACTCCTAATTCGGATAAATGGTTATGAACCATGGAATCCGAATTGTAATCCATGTTTGATGATCAAGTTTTGAACTTGATTGGTCCACCTGAAGGTGTAAAAACCATAAGGGTGTAAATGGGTTCTCAAGAAGAAAACCGACATGGATGAAAGGTGTATACTTTCATGACTAAGGATTGTAGCAAAGGGATTTAGGAAAATTCATAGTGTTGACTATGTTGAAACCTTTTTGCCCATTACAATGCCGAAGTCTATTAGAGTTTCAATTACCATTATCACATATTGTGAATATGAGATATGGCAAATGGATGTCAAAACAGCGTTTCTTAACGGAAACCTACTTGAGGATGTATACAGATACATCCTGAAGGGTTTGTCGATCCAAGAAATTCTAATAAAGTATGCATGTTGCAAAGATCCATAAGATGGGTTGAAGCAAGCTTCGAGAGGTTGGAATCTTCATTTTGATGAATTGGTCAAAGAGTTTGACATCATCAAGTACGAAGATGAACTTTGTGTATACATGAAATTCAGTGGGAGCGTAGTATTATTTCTATTGTTATATGACAATGATATCTTACTCATTGAAAACAAAGTTCCGACACTTAAGACTGTCAAGTCTTGGTCAAGGAAAGGTTTCTCAATGAAAGATATGGGTGAAGCCGCTTACATCCTTGGTATCAAGATCTATAGAGATAGATCTAAAAGGATAAGTTGGTTTGAGTCAAAATACTCATATTGATAAGGTTCTTAGATGATTCTAAGAAAGGTAACCTGTCAATGGGTCATGGTATTACTCTTAGCGAGACTCAGTGTCCCATGACAACTGATGAGCAAAAGAGAATGAATGAAGTTCCATATGCTCCGGCATTTGGATTTGTCATGTATGCCATGATTTGTACTAGACCCGACGTCTCGTATGCTTTGAGCATGACGAGTCGATACCAATCTGATCCTAGTGAGAACCATTGGATGGCAAGCAAGACGATCCTTAAAGTATTTAAGAAGAACTAAGGATACGTTCTTGGTATTTGAAAGGTTGGAAGTTAATCTTGTTGTAAAGGTTACACGGATGCTAACTTCCAAACTAACAAAGTTAATTAAAATCGCAATTAGGATTTGTGTTTATGCTTATTGGAGGTGCGATTTTATTGGAAGAGTTCCAAGCAGAAAATCGTAGCCGATTCTACTTCTAAGGCTTAATTTTAGCAACATATGATGTAGCTAGAAAAGGCAGTTTGGATCAAAAGTTCATTAGTGTTTTGGAATTGTTCCAAGTATCACTAATCCAGTAGAACTTTGTTGTGACAATTGTGGTGTCATTTGTGCAAGCAAAAGAACCAAGGTCACATCAACGATCCAAACACATTCTAAGACGTTTCCACCTCATTTGAGAAGTCTGTGAAAGGGAAGACGTTAAAATATGCAAGGTACCAACGAATGACAACATTTCGGACTCTCTCACCAAGCATTTGCCACAAGCTAAACATGATGGTCATGTTAGGTCCATGGGTATAAGATACATGAATGATTGAGCCTAGTGCAAGTGGGAGACTGTAGGTGTTAGTGCCCTAGGCCTATAGAGATAGACCTTTATGTAATGTCATTGTTCATTTATATATGAGATTGTTTCTTTGATTGTTATATATGTTTGCATGTTTTATTATAATAATCGTGTCCCTAGTACTTATGAAGCACTAGTATGAAGTCTAATGGATAATCATGTGATGATTATATGCATGGAGATGCACATTAGATTCATGGGTACTTGTTAGAGAACAAGGTACTGGACTTGACCCATTATGAGATCTATGTCATGGTCAAATGTCATAATTAGATCTCATATAGTCATATCATTGATATCCTTTGACCTGAGATTATCATCGTCTTCCGCTCGATGAATATCATGTTTGATATAGTTTAACGTTGTCTTTAACCGGATGACAATAAGGGCTATCATTGGCATGGTATGATTCTTGTTGGGAAGAATGATAAGTCAAGATGGAAATTGTCCCTCGTAAAGAGAGATGTTTGCTAGGCCACTCGTAAGTAAGATTGATGTAGTGCATGGCCATGCCCGAATGAATTAATGTGATTAATGTCATTCGATTAAATCAATTTACTTGATAACGAGAAAGCATTGAACAATATGAGTTGACGTGGACCATGACTCATGTTCAATATAACATCGTGTGACAATGGGATTGTGATATGTTCTATATAGGAAATCGAACTTGATATTATATTATTTGGGTAGGCATGATGGCTTGCTAGAGTCCGCTCATGTCTTATGAGGATCGATGTGATCGAACTCATTGCCAACATAATATAGTCCTATGGGGTCACACGCATCGAACGAATTGTCAAAAATGAAGAATATGGAGTTTTTGTTCTCGTGGGACGACTCGTCCCCAGGCCAGAACCAACTATTCCCCTTAAAGGGGACGCCAGATTCAGAAGCTGGGTGCCAGGGGACGACTCGTCCCCTGGGGGACGACTCGTCTCCTGGGCACTGGACTGACGCGGAATTGACTTAAAACTAGGGTTTTCACGAGGGGAAAAGTTTTATAATGTATAAATACTTACCCCTGGTTGCCCTAGCCGTTATTAGAACGTTTTGGCTTGAGAGAAACATCAAAAGTGAGAGATTTCAATTGAGAATTGAGAATCAAACACCACCAAATCCATTGTTCTTCATTGATTAAAAGGTGTTTCAATCAATAGGATCTAGCAATCCTCCTAGAAGAGTTCTAGGGTTCGTTCATCGCGTGGATAAACATAGAGGATCTTCGTTCATCAAGATCTTTGGTTCGTGATTCCCGTTCGTTCATCAAGGATTAACAAGATCATTCAATCTGGAGTTGGGTCAAGTTTATCAAAGGCAAAAGCATTCAAGGTTGGTAATTCTATTTCATCTCTCTTAATTATTCATCTAGAACGGATTCTAGGGCTTGGGGTTTTTCGAGTTATTGCTTATTCCGCTGCGCATGGACCCTCGAAACCCTACAGTGTGAGTATCAGTTTACTATTACATTTATTCGCCTAACTCCCTGATGTGAATGATTCACATAACATGATTTTCACATCTGTTTGTTACTTAAGGAGGGCGTAGAAGTATTCGGGTTTTAGGTGTTAAAAAGATCTAGGCATATATTTAGTTAGAGGTTTGTATAGGTCTGCAGCAAATAAGATCAAGTGGCTGTTCTGGTCCCTGGGGTGTGGTGAGCATTGCTCAGCTAGGGTTAGGGATCAAGTTGGATATGGAGTTTATGCTTTCTTGGAGAGGAGAGAAAAAATCAGCTGACTCATATCACACACCCATCTTACAAGCTCAAGGCTATATATTTATATATCTTTTGACTATTTAAGAGTCTACTATACGTAATTGTACTCATGATCACTGAATTCTATGCATCATTTTTGCATTTACGTTGTAGATTCCTATAGCATTGGACATGGCAAAGGACAGCAATGGCAAGGATCGCGAGCTGAAAAAAAGAATTGATACAGACAATTATATGTCGTGTGCTGTACGTGAATGCTATGCTTCATTTTGGAACGTCATTAAGTTTTTGGTTTGAGGCAATCGTGAGAAAGAGTAAGTTAGTTTACTTCATTCAGCTAATAGTTTCACTAGAGAAATTAATGTGATTCTTAGATCATATGGGTAGGATTTACAGCTGCATTTCTAGCGTGCAATTTTTTCCTTAGGATTTGAACTCTGTTATTTTCTTCTTATTATTATTTCCATTTTAGGGTTATTGACTACATATTCTCCGAGGTCGATAAGCACGTAGATGCAGGTGATTTGGTTAGTGAATTCAAAATGAGTGCTCTTCCTAGCCTTTATTTTTGTCAAGCTTATCAAGTACTTGGTATGCATTCTTGTAAATTATGTTGCAGTTGTTATTTATATGGATTCAGGGGAGTCTGTACTCACTTGTCTATTTCTTCAGTTAGAGAATAAGCAGGAAGACAGGGATCAAGTTGTGATTCTTTTCCAGGACATGCTAGAGGTTGTGACAAGAGATATTATGATGGAGGATCATATATCCAGGTAAAATACCTCTCTCGCGACGGTCTCTTGAGAACTTTTTGGTATGTGTCAGTTCTGATATTCTGATAACTACCTCCGCCCTCCTTCGCTTATCTTCAGCTTGGTAGATTCAATCCACGGTGGACCGGGCTATGAAGGGATGACTCTGCTAGTTGATATGTTTTTAGAGAATATTTTGTTTTAGAGTTCCATGTGACTACTAGCTTTATTATTTAGGACAAAAAATGGTAGTTTTTGTTTTTTGAAACATGGACAAAGAATGGTAGTTGGTGACCAAGTTTAGGTACTTGGTATATATTTTGGACAAAGAATGGTTGTTGGTTACAAGTTTATATAAAATTAGTGTTTATGCATATGAGTATTTTATTTATTTTTAGTTTTTATGAAAAAAGTAGCAATTGCGAAAATAGAATTTATATAAATTTTGGGAATTCTATAAATTCCGGAAAATGTTTATGTGATGGCTAGTGCCATCTCAAAAGAACATCTCAAAGATTTTTGGCAAAATATGTGATGGCTGTTGCTATCGTATAGAATGTAAAATATACGATTGCAATTGCAGTCACGTAATCAGGTTTTATGCGATAGTGTAGTCCATCTAATTTGACGACTATATGCGATGGTGAAGTCCATCTAATTTGACAACTATATGCGACGGTTAAATCCATCTTTGTTGAAGAGAATATGTGATGGTTAAAACCATCTTTGTTGAAGACTATATGCGATGGCATTTTATTTTTAAAATAATATTTTTATTGAAAATAATATTTATATTATAAGATTAGAATAGCCATCGCATAAGGTGTTACGCATTACGCGATGGCCGCGGCTGTCGCATATACCTTTAACGACAAGGCCTAAGGTGACGGCCATTTTGATGGATTTTGCAATCGCATAAAGAATATGCGACGGGTTATCGACATTATGCGATGGCCGAAAGCCATCGCAAAAAGTAACTTTTCTTGTAGTGTGTGTGTGTGTCCGTGATTGTGTGTGTGTGTGTGTGGTTGTGTGTGCTTGTGGTTGTGTGTGTGTGTTCGTGAATGTGTGTATGTGTTCGTGAATGTGTATGTGTTCGTGGTTGTGTTTTTTTAGTAAATAAATGTTGTACCTTGTATAATTCTTTTTTATTTAATATAAGAGTTGGTCTTATAAAAAACGCGTTTTTTTCTGGCACTTAGAAAAAACGTGTTTTGTGTTTTCCCGTTTGTGCCAGTTCCAGTTTAACAAAGTGCCAGTGTGACAAAGTGCCAGTGCAAGTGTAACAAAGTGCCAGTAAAAAAAGTGCCAGTATCAGTTTAACAAAGTACAAGTGTAAACTGGCACTGGCACTTTGTTAAACTGACACTGACGCTTTTTACACTGGCACTTTTATATACATGAACTGACACTCTTCACACTGGCACTCTGTTACACTAACACTGGCACTTTGTTACACTAACATTTTTGCTGGCTCTCAAAAACACAAGCACTGACATTCAAAAACACATGCACTGGCATTCAAAAAGCACTCAAAAACACATACACTGACACTAAAAAACACTGATAATTATTTTTGCTGGTTCTCAAAAAATACAAGCACTGGCATTCAAAAATACATACTCTGGCATTAGTTTACAGTAACACTGACACATCAAATCCCTAGCACAGGCACATCAAATCCCCACAAACAGCAAATTCCTAAACTGGTACTCAAATACATATACACTGCACTAGTATTAAAACACATATACACTGGTACATGTTCTTCCTTCTCCAAATCCAAAATCACACACAAACACACACCATTCATGATTTTGTTCAACGGTGGATTTCTCAAAAAGGTCGGAGATAGAAACGGAGACCTCGCCGATATCCCTATCGCCTAAAGCACGATCAGATTTGATGACGAACAGAAGCGATCTATGCTTGATTGTATACTCATCAAGCTCAAATCGGAAGTGGTGGTTCCAGCGTGGGTTGGAGCCGGCATCCTTATCAACGGGAGACTTGCGGGAGGTGCTGGAAGCCCTCTGCTCGTCATCTCTTCTCCATAAGGTTCAACGCGTACTCACCATGGATCAAATATCTCGACGCTTTCCTAAAAATTCTATACAGACTACGCCTACACCTCGATGTTGTAAGTTTAGGGCTTTTTAAAAACACGTTTTTTCTAAGCTTTAGAAAGCTTATAAAAAACGCATTTTTTACAAGTTTTTTGCTTAATATAAATGTAAATGTGATTTTTATTTTGAAAAATGTAATTTTTAGTTAGTGAAGTATTAATTTTATGGATACTCATTACTTTATTTATTTTCTTATATAATTATTTAAATAATAAAATAACAGGATTTCAAAAATAATAACAATAAAAATGATTATTCGAATATGAAAAATGGAATTTAAATTTGTTCAATCTCTTAAATTTATTGATTATAATTAATTTAATTGATATATGAAAAGTGGTAAAATTTAATTTTTAATTTATTAATATTTCAAAAAAAAATTATATAAAAGACGTTTCCTTATTTTGTTTCAAGCTTTAATTAGTTAATCTTAGAAAAATAAATTTAACTTTATAGCCTTACATACTTACAAATTTGCATTAAACCTTTTAGGGGCCGTTTGGTAGCCCTTCTTAAGCTGTTAATCCAATAAGTTTGGTGTTTGATACATTAAATGCAATCACTGTATTATTTCTAACAACTTGGATAGTAACCTCTTATCCCATCTTATCCCCTTCTTATTAATCCCCAAAAAAGGATGGTATTATTAATCTCCTGATTAATAATTCCTTCACTATTAATACAGGCTAATCCTATCGGCCTACCAAACGAGCCCTTAATAACTAAAACAACTGTAAACTAACCCATTAAGTTATGTTGATCACGTGCACGGCACATGGTTAATTAACGAGATTTTTAACGATTTTCGTCAAAAAACCCCGAATTGACGAAGATATTTCATTTGAAGCCCTGTTGTTCTAGCCAAAACAAAATGTGAGGATCCATTCTAATAGCACTTTATTTACTTCGTGCCCTATTTTGTCATTTGCCTTTATTTTAAAGCGCTTCTAAAAGTTGATGTAATGGGTCAACTCAATCTAATCGGGTGGTTTTTCAAGGGCAAATTGCACTTTTCTACCATTAAGCTTACATGCAATTGAAATATGCTACTCCCTCCGTCCCGCTAGTAATTGCACTGTTACTGTTTGCGCGGGAATTAAAGAAAAAATAATGATATAAATGTTGTGAGTGTAAAAGTAAAATAGGAGAGAGAATGAGTGGAGGGAATAGTAAATTATAATGGTGTTGTGAGTATTAAAATAATGTAGGAGAGAGAATGAGTGGAGGGAATAGTAAAGATTCTTTCCCATTTTAGGAAGTGTGCGGTTTGTAATGGGACGCCAAAAATAGAAAGTGTGCGACTTGTAGCGGGACAGAGGGAGTATATAATATACTCCCTCCGTCCCAATAAGTGCTTCACCCTTTTGGGTGGGCACGCAAATTATGGAAATGGAAGGAAAAAAAATGTTGTGAGTGTAATTTGAAAATAGGAGAGAGAATTAGTGGAGGGAATCGTAAATTATAATGGTGTTGTGAGTATTAAAATAATGTAGGAGAGAGAATGAGTGGAGGAAATAGTAAAGATTCTTTGCCAAAAAAAGAAATGTGAAGCTTCTAACGGGACGCCCTTTTGGGTAATGGGTAATTAACGGGACGCCCTTTTAGATAATGGGTAATTAGTGAAGCTTTTATTGGGACGGAGTGAGTATCAAAAGTTGCAATTTGAATCTTTCTATTAAAGTTGCAATCAAGGATAATTTTAAATGTCAGTTAAAATTAACGACTGAAAGTTAAAAATGTTAACAATATTGACAAAAAACGTTAACAAGCTTCTTTAAAATTTGCATTCTCCACCCTTAAAATTCAACAAATTTTCAATTGCTATAATTCCGTTATTTATATTTACAAACCCAAAATTGAATTTCAAAAGTATGAAATTCAATCCAGATTTGAATTTCTGAATAAAAAAACAAATTAAATATTTAATCTACAAAGAAAATCGAAATCAAATTCAAACCCTTCACATTTCGTCTTCTTCCATATGATCTAATCCAATTAAAAAAAATCCTTTTCATATCTTCGCTTAGTTTGATCTCCAATGGAAAAATTCAGACACAAATCCACCACCGTCGTCGCCGGCGATAGTTTCTTCTTCGACGCTTTTGACGATTCCCCCTTCTACGATTCTCTCCCCAATTTCGAACATAATTCATCACCGGAAGAAATCCCATCAATTGAATCTAAGGCCGCCCTGGAATTTCCTTCTCCGTCTGGTCTCCGCCGCCGTCGCCGCTCTTTCTTCCAACAAAATAAGATTCTGGCTGAACCGAATCATAGTTCCCCTAACAAGTTCTGATATTACATCAATTGGTACTATTAGTGCAGATGATGCAATGTCGCAGTATAAAAAGAATAGATTTTCCAGAATTTTGAAGGAAAATGAAAAATTAGGCTTAGTTTTTGGGCTAGTGTAAAGGATGATGAGACTCGTGAGAGTTCTGTGGTTACAACGGGCAAACGATGAAAGAATTGATGAGGAGTTGAATTCTGCTGATTCGCTAGATGGTTAGTATATTTTTTTTCTTTTAATTTTTGTATTGTAAATATATTTAACGAAAGATTTGTTGAATTTTAGAGACTTACAATATAAGTTTTCAAAGAACTGTTAACCTTCTCATCCATTTCGTTAATATTTTTTAACTTCCGTCCATTAATATTAACAGACATCCAAAATTTCCCTTTTCGCAATTTTGTGTGAGTATATAGACCCAAATTACAACTTTGGGTATATTATGTATCACATTGCAACAGTTAAATTTAATGATGTAAAAATACAATTTGCCTTTTTTCAAAGGTTAACAAATACTCCGTTCCGAAAATTAATCTCATTTTAAGTTTTATGTTAATTAACTATAACTCAATTTTAACAATAGATTTATAAGAAAATAATTACTTTATGCAATTCTACTATACACCGTAATGAATATTATTCGCAATAATTTTTTAATTGCTTAAAAAAAATACTATTTTCATCCCACAATAAGATTTTTAGTTTGATTATACACGATTATTAAGAAAAAATAAATATCGTGAATACAAAAAATGAAGTATGAGATAGAAATTGTATTATCCTATTGATATTCCTTGCTTTTTTTTTTTTTTTTTTGATACTCGGGTGCTCCTTCGTCGAGTTAGTCCGGACCACTAGCCTACCCGCCCCACTCAGTGGAGGTAAATCGCGGATATGTCCAAATCAGCCAGGGTGACAGCACCCCTTATACTCCTGGCCCCAAGGGAGCCCTCCTACAACGCGGTAGTTGAACTCCCCAAACTGAGATTGCAAGCCCAGCAATGCCGCTTCTTTAACTGAATGAATGTGCCCGGGAGGCTCCTAAGAACCCTGAAACACTGAGGTTGCAAGCCCAGCAATGCCGCTTCCTTAACTGAATGGATATGCCCGGGAGGCTCCTAAGGACCCTGAAACACTGAGATTGCAAGCCCAGCAATGCCGCTTCCTTAACTGAATGGATGTGCCCGGGAGGCTCCTAAGGACCCTGAAACCTAAGAAAGAAATTAATCCACAAGAATTCCCCATGGAGAGAATCGAACCGGTGACCTCCCCTACGGGAAGCCACTCAAAATACCATTGGGTCATGGCCATTAGGTGATATTCCTTGCTTTTTATCATACAATCAATGACTTATTCACAAACCTCATCTCATCTATTGTTCATTTTAGAATAAAACGTTGCTTTAGACAAGTTTCTTTAGTTTCTTTTTGCCTCTCTCAGCAGCCATACTGTCACCCGTGACCTCAATTGTTTCGGCGGCTTCTCTGACTCATGAAACTTCCGAAATGAGCTTTCTTTTAAATAGACACACACTTAGAAAGATTAAAGAATACCAGCAGAAGCAGTGAAGGTAAAGAAGAATGGAGAAGGGCCGGCGATTGCTTCTATTTCCTCTACCACTCCAAGGCCACTTAAACCCCATGCTTCAACTCGCAAACATTCTCTACACAAAAGGCTTCTCCATAACAATCATCCATACTATCTTCAACTCCCCAAATTCCCATAACTACCCTCACTTCACCTTCAAGCCAATCGACGATGCCTTCTCCGTATTTAGACAAAACGAAATTGTGGAAAACATTTCTTATCAATTCAAATTCCTAAACCAAAGTTGTGTGAAGCCGTTGCGTGATTGCTTGGCTGAGATGTTAGCCGATGAGGAGCCTATTGTGTGCCTAATCACTGATGCAAATTGGTACTTCACACAAGCTGTGGCGGACGAATTCAAGCTCCCAAGGATTGTGTTGAGAACCAGTAGTTTTTCTTCTTTTCTCGTTTACACTGATTTACCTCTTTTCCTTGAAAAAGGCTACTTCCATCAAGGTTATCTCTCTCAACATATTTTGTTACTTTTAGGATATTGGTAATTGTTTTTGTTTTAAATACCTGATTTGATTTATTCGAATTAGAACTGCTGTTAATCTGCGATGGTTTAGCTAGAGTAAATCAATGATGTTTCAACTCATGCTGCTGTGTTGAAAGAGTTTTGACTACTTTATATACAAGCTTTTAGAGCTACACAAACATTAATGGTGTTCTTCATTTGTTTGTTCACAGTTGCTTTCCTTTCCATTATTTTTTTTTCTGAATAAATGACAGGAAATTCCTTTTTCAGCCTCAAAGTCAGAAGCACCTGTACCAGAGTTTCCAGCACTTAAACTGAAAGACATTCCAAAGATCACAAGCAACCCAGAGGGATTGATCAGCTATATGTCTGCTGTTGTTGAAGCAACCAGGGCAGCCTCGGCAATCATTTGGAATACTTTCAAAGAACTTGAAGAGCCTGCATTTGCTCCAATTTGCAAAGACTTTCCAGTTCCAAATTTCCCAATAGGCCCATTCCACAAACACTTTCCAGCCTCCTCAAGTAGCTTACTAGAACAAGAACGAAGCTTTATGCCTTGGTTAGACCTTCAAGCACCCAGCTCAGTGATATACATAAGTTTTGGGAGTGTTGCGCAAATAAAAGAAGCTGAATTCAAGGAAATGGCTCAGGGATTAGCCAACAGCAAGCAACCATTTTTATGGGCGGTTCGACCTGGATCTGTCAATGGCTCTGAGTGGCTTGAATTTTTGCCAAAGGGATTCTTGGAAGAAGTGCACGGAAGGGGGCATATCATCAAATGGGCTCCTCAACAAGAAGTCTTGGCTCACCCTTCAATAGGAAGCTTCTGGACTCACAATGGATGGAATTCCACATTAGAAAGCATTTGTGAAGGAGTTCCTATGATTTGTTCACCCTGTTTTGTAGATCAACCAATAAATTCAAGATATGTGCATGATGTTTGGCAAATTGGGGTGTCCTTGGAGAACGGGTTTGAAAGTAGGGAGATTGAAACTGCAATAAAAAGAATAATGGTGGATGAAGAAGGAAAAGAGATACGAGAGAGAATAAATGTTCTCAAGAAGAAGGCAAATCTTTGTGTAGAGCAAGGAGGTTCTTCATACCAATTTCTAGACAGCTTGGCAGATCATATCTTATCATTAGGAACTGCTGATGCAACCAATCTTCCAGGTCCATAATTATACCTTTAACTGTTTGTTGTCATTAGTTTTATAAAAATTACTCCCTCCGTCCCAAAATGATGTTCTCATGTGACTATTCGAAGTTTTAGTGATGTGTTTACTTCTCTGAGATTACTCTTGAAGTGAATAATACACTCACAACATGTGTAATTAAAGAGTACACATCTATATCTATATATATACGGAATATATATATAAAGGTTGAAGTGCATAAAACACTTCATTCCACCTTTTTTTTCCCCCAAAACTTGCATCTAGACATAATTGTGTCAAGATACAATATCTCAACAATTCTTAAATGCAATTTTTTGAACCTCATTATTACTAAGCACATTGTTTGATTTTTAAATCACACATACACACACTTCTTGCACACACCCCAATAAATACTAGACACACACGCCAAAGATTACACTTTTTTTTTTCTTCAGTTCTCTCTGTATATCGTCCATCCTTTTCTTCTTTGTTTTTTTCTTAATCTAATCTAACTTTAACTTTTTTTCTTCATTATTTGTAGCAAAATTAAAAGAAAAAAAAATCATAAATTTTTTTCAAATTAATGTACCTTTTAGCTAATAGTTTTATTGTAGACTTTTTTAAAACAATAAATAAAAAGTTTTCTTAACCATTTCAAAAGTTTTTTCTAAGAAATAAAGGTTCTCCCTCCGTCCCACTTCAATTGGTCCAATTTTCTTTTTGGGACGTCCCACTTCAATTGATCCCTTCCATAAATGGAAAGTTTTCCATATATTTATACCCTTATCATCTCCACATATTTACAAAAAAACCAATCATTAACTTACTATTCCTCCCACTCATTCTCTCTCCTATTAAATATTTTTAACTTTTACATTCTCTCTCCTATTCCCTACCACACATTTAACTTTTACATTCTCTCTCCTCTAATTTCTATCCACTTTATTCATTTTTCTTAAAAACCGTGAAATAAACCAAGGGACCATTTGAAGTGGGACGGAGGGAGATTTTATTAGGTTTTTTTTTTAACTAAAAATTAAAAGATATTTTTTTTATGAAAGAAAACTATTTTATGATATTGGTTAGAAAATACTCCCTCTGTCTCACCTCAATGAAGACTAACTTTTCAGGTAAGGTGATTAAGGAAAAGTAGGATAAAAAATGAGTTGGAGGAGGTGTTGTCAGTATGAAAAATTATATAGGAGAGAGAATGACTAAGAAGAATAGTAAGTGAATTGTTAGTGTAAATATGATGAATGGTCTCATTGAATATAAAAATATAAAAATTTTGCCATTTAGGCAGTCCTCATTGAGGTGGAACAAACGAAAAAAGAAAATTAATCCTCATTGAGATTGTACGAGTAAACTGCTTTTTTGCCCCTCATGCTATCGTTTCAACATCAATTTGACACTCGTACTATTGAAACGGCAAATGTATGATGCGTACTATAGTTTTATTAAGCAAATTAACCAATGTTCCTAACGTCAGTTAAGTATTTAACGAAACCGTCCAACTAAGCAACCGTTGACCAAGTCAATGCATACGTGGCAGCTGACTGGACAATTTTAACACCTTAAAAAAAACTCAATAAAATAATAATAATAATAATAATAATAAAAATAAAAATAATAAAATAATAATAATAATAATAATAATAATAATAAAATGTTAATAAAATAATAATAATAATAATAAAATAATAATAATAATAATAAAATTTTAATAATAATAATAATAATAATAAAATAATAATAATAATAATAATAATAATAATAATAATAAAATAATAATAATAATAATAAAATAATAATAATAATAATAATAATAATAATAATAATAAAAAATGGCAATTACATTCCCTTCTCATTTTATTGGGTCAGACAAAGACGGTTCTTTAATGGTTTCTTCCCCTTCTTTCTCCTCCCGTCCTCCTGTCATCCTCTCCCAAGATGAACTAAGGGTGCGCTCCCGAGTTTTTAAATGAGAGGAAAGGAGGGAAAGGAAAGGGAAGGGAGGGGAGGGGAGGAAAGGAAATGAAATTTAAAATCTCTCCCGTGTGCTTCCGAGTTAGGAGAGAAAGGAAAGGAAACGCTCAAATTTCCCTCTCCGTGCTCCCGAGTTTTGGGAGGAATAGAGAGGAATTAAATTTAAATTACGTTTTTACCCTTATATCATGAATAAACGAGAATTTTTTTTATTTTTTTTTTTCACGAAACCATTTAAATACCACATATTTACGTTCAACAAAGCTCTCTCTTTCTCTCTCAATACGTAAACAACCTCTCTCTCTCTCTCTCCTCTCTCTCCATCCGCAAATCCCCATTGTTGCCGGCGAGGTCTTCTTCTTCTTCAACCAATTTCTCTCAAAACCTTCTCCCAATCCTTCCTCAAACCTCAATCAAATCTAATTCTCGCCTCAATCAAATCCAATTTCTCTCTCTCTATCCGCAAATCCTCTCTCTATCCGCAAATCTCCATTGTTGCCGGCGACCTCTTCAACTCCCTCTCTCCGGTCAAAACCTTCACATCTGAAAGGGTAAGATTGGAATCGCTCAAATAAATCTCTTTAATCTGTTTCCCTCCTTCCGAATCACCCCATTTTTGAGGTGATTGCTTTGGAGGGAAATGAGCCTCACCATTTCCCTCCTTCTCCTTCCCTTCCCCTCCAACCAAAACTCAGGAGCACCAGCACAACGGAAATCCTCCCCCATTTCCTCCCTTTTCCTTCCCTTTCCCTGCAAAATTAGACTCGGGAGCGGACCCTAAAGAAAATCGCTGCTTACAAAGCCGTTGAATTTGTTGAATCCGACATGGTTCTCGGCCTCGGCACCGGCTCCACCGCCAAGCACGCCGTCGCCCTCATCGGAGACCTTCTCCGCCAAGGTAAGCTCACCAACATTGTAGGAATACCCACTTCTAAACAGACCCATGAACAAGCCCTCTCTTTAGATATTCCCCTCTCCGATCTTGATACCCACCCGGTTCTTGATCTCGCCATTGACGGCGCTGACGAGGTCGACCCTTACATGAATCTGGTAAAGGGTCGGGGTGGGTCTTTGCTTAGGAAAAAAATGGTGGAGGGTGCTTGTAAGAAGTTTGTGGTCATTGTTGATGAGTCAAAATTGGTCAACCACATTGGGGGTAGTGGGTTAGCTATGCCTGTAGAGATTATTATTATTATTATTATTATTATTATTATTATTATTATTATTATTATTATTATTACTATTTTATTATTATTATTATTATTATTATTATTATTATTATTATTATTATTATTATTATTATTATTATTATTATTATTATTTTATTGAGTTTTTTTTAAGGAGTTAAATACTTAACTGACGTTAGGAACATTGGTTAATTTGCTTAATAAAACTATAGTACGCATCATACATTTACCGTTTCAATAGTACGAGTGTCAAATTGATGTTGAAACGATAGTACGAGGGGCAAAAAAACAGTTTACTCGAGATTGTACGGAGGGAGTATGGGTTTATATGATTATACAAAAAAAAGACTATTTTTCTAAGACACAGATTAATGAATAAACTTCTTTCATTTATCGGTTTGAGTTTTATGGGTTTGAAAAAGTTGTTTCAGCTTCTTAATATGTAAAATAATTAGCTGCCATTCTGGTATAAATGAGCACATTTGTCCTTTTTATACTTTTGTTATTATTAATTTTTAATTTTTGTAATTTTAAACTGATTACTTTGTCAAATTTATTTTCAAAATTTTGATTGTAAACATAAACATTGTATATATCAGAATGTTGTTATATTATTTTTACATTAATATGTTGATATATATATATTTTTTGAAATAAGTGCCTTCAAACTATTTTTTTTTTGTAAATTATTATTTCTTCTAATAAATTATCCTTTATCTTTTTAATTTATTTGTCAATCTTATTTTTGTTGAATGATTGAATGAATTACAACTGGTGTGTAAAATAAGTCAGAATTTGTAATTTTTATTATTTATGTCGGTATATGTAATTATTGAATATCTTTTATTTTAAAAGAGATTCCTAAATTAACCTTTATAATTATAATAACTATTTTCATTTAGTTCCTCTTATAGGGTAGTCCGGAACCGGCGGTTTCGAACCGTGAACCGCCGGTTCTGAACCGGAACCGTGAACCGTAAGTTTACGGTTCTGTTCCGGTTTCTCCTTTTCCGGAATCGGCTCTTTCGAACCGGAACCGGAAACGTAAACGTAAATGGTCATTCCTAATCTTTACACAAGTTCAATTCAATGTTACTGAAAATGTTACCCTTTCTGCTCTGTTAAAACCAGGAAATGGTAGTCAATAAGAGTATTTGCACTCAACATTCCCAATTTCCCACTCTGAGATCAATTCTGTTTATTCATAATAGATGAATTGAACTTGTGTGTAACATTCCCAATTTCCCACTCTGAGATCAATTCTGTTTATTCATAATAGATGAATTGAACTTGTGTGTGTGTGAAAATACAACACTCTTCTTAGTATCACCTTTCTAAAATCCTCTTAATCTACTAAGAATGAGAGCCTATATTCATACCTTTGAATCATAATTCCGGCAATATTATTTTAAGAATAAGACCCTATGAAACCCCAGTCCTGGTTATCACAAATATAGAGTACACGCTCCCATATACTATAGATTATATATATAAAAGAAAATCTTTTTTTTTTTTAAACGAAAAGGGCAATGCCCCCTAGAATTTTATTAAGATGAAATAAAAATTACAAAGTGCAAAGAAGGAAAATTAAATAAAAGGTCAGTCAAACTGCCTTGAGTAGTTTCATTGCCTCTTAGGCTTATTTTTCTTTGCTTTAGCTTTGGAACAGATTTTTCTCGTTTTCCTTTTACTGGTTGAAAACCGTCATCTTCATCGTAGAAATCTTCCCAATTTTCGCTATCAGCCCTTGGCGCCCAAGGATCAACATGAGCTCCTCCAACAATACCTCCATAAAGACGAGCTTCTTCAAATGCCGTGGGAGATGTGTCAGAGAGACCTCCTTTTTCTGGATCAGAATTACACTTTTCCCGAGGAGTAAGAGCTACTTTTAGGTTTTTTGGGTTTATAAACTCGGTATTATAGTATTTTGGGTTCAGCTTACAAGCTGCAGGGGGACGTAAACTAGGCGCATCTTGTATCGCCCGAACCTTAGTGATAACCCTTTCTCTCATAATCCTATGATAATTCTCCGAATCCTGATTAAATTGAATATCAACTTGGACACTGTTTATTCCACCCTGAACATCAACCAAGGGCGATTCCCTCTCTTGATCACGATCAAAAGCAAAGTTGCCCGACCCTTCACCATTTGCAATCTGAATAGGCCCATTGAATTGATCTAATTCCGATGATGATTTTTCCGAAGAGGATGCAACCTCCACCAGAACTGGCTGTAATCTAGCAGGAGAGAACTCTTGAGCATCAGCCCGAAGACCATGTTCCTCCACAGCCGAATCAACCCCAGTTGTAACTACTTCAATATCATCAGGCGAACCAATCAAACCCTTTGATTTATCTTCAACAATCTTCATTCCTTGGAGATGGCACCCATTAGTATCGTTAGTCTCTTGAACTTTATCAGCATAAATAAGAGAGGTCTCAATAGGGTGTTGAAAATTCTTTTCCATCATTTCTGACCCTTTATCATTCACCTCTATCATCACATTGTTGTCTTCCACATTATCAACAAGAATTTATGTTGGCTTTGTGACCTCAAATGAAAGCACCTCCTTATCAGTACCACAAGAATTTACAGCAACTGCTGCTTTTGGCATAGGCTTTGAAGCCTGAATTACCACCTTATTTAGGTTGCTAGGACCAACTTGATTGTGTTCTTTCTTCTTCCATATGGATTTAGGGTCAATGTTTCTCTTAGGCTGTACTTGTTGTTCCACACCAACCTCCTTTCCCTTTAGACTTTCAGCATGCATATGTTGTTGAATCATTCGATCAAAATTTATATACGATGTGTAAAGAATGAAAAGCCTTAGCTTGTTTATTCACAATGGTGTCAATATATAGTTACAAAAGAGAAGTCCTAACTATACAAGGATTGTGAAATCTCAACTATACAAGGAGAATAATATGTTTCCTAATCTATGTAAGGCACAGCATTAACCAAATACAATAAGGAGAAATAGATTAAGAAACTACATCATATTTCCATAACAGACTAGGAGTTGGTCGAGCCTCGAGGCGGGTGCCTGGCTTGCAGAGGTAATGGCCGAGAAGGAGAGGCCGTGAGGCGGCCGCTTGGGCTCTCTAAGGCGTGCGCCTCACTCGCAGAAGAATCAGCCTCATTGTGATTGTCTTGAGGCGGGCGCCTGGCGTGGCGTGAGGCGGGCGCCTCATGCGCAGTTGCTTCAGCCTCGGATTGGGTTCTTTCAGCAGCTTCCATAGTAGCATCCTTAATACGCCCCCGCAAGATGGACGATCCTTGGAGAAGGCCAATCTTGGAAATGAAGTTTTTGAAGCGTATACGAGGCAGTGGCTTTGTGAGAACATCAGCTAGCTGGTCGGAATCGGCAATGTGTTGCACACGGAGAGATCCGGACTGAATTTGCTCACGAACGAAGTGAAATGAGAGGGCCACATGTTTCATTCGAGAGTGAAAGACCGGATGTGCAGAGTAGGTTGTGGCACCAAGTTTGTCACAGTAGATCACAGGAGTAGCGCGTGATGGAAACCCAAGCTCAGTAAGTAAGTTCCCAACCTAAGTGAGTTCGGCGGCAGTGTCAGCGATTGCCCGGAATTCGGCTTCAGTGGTGGACCGAGCAAGGGCACGTTGTTTCCGAGAAGACCAAATGACCGGGTTTTTACCCGGATAGACAAGCAAGCCCGAAGTGGATGCGAAATCATCTTTGTCACCAGCCCAATCTGCATCACAGAATGCATGAAGAGAGGAAGGGGATTTTGCAAAGATCTGAAGACCAAGGTGCATGGTGCCATGAAGGTAGCGTAGAAGGCGCTTCAGTGCAACCTAGTGAGAAGGTTGGGGGTTTTGCATGAATTGCGCAAGCTTGTTGACCGAGAAGGCAATGTCGGGACGAGTGAAGGATAAGTATTGTAGTCCACCAACAATAGCATGATAGGATGTAGGGTCAACAACTGGAGTGTCAGTGGATCTTGTGAGAGGTGGTGATGCTACCATGGGAGTGGGAAGAGGCTTGCAGTTAATCATGTTGTGACAGGTGAGAAGATCATGGATGTATTTAGTTTGGGAGAGGAGAAGCCCATGTTGATTTGGAACGACTTCAACACCCAGAAAGTAGGACAAGGGATCAAGGTCTTTGAGGGAGAATCGACTGGATAGGTTGGAGATAAACGACTGAAGTTGAGTGGGAGAAGGTCCGGTGACAATGATGTCATCAACATAGACTAGTAGGTAAATTGGGGAAGGAGATCTGTTAAAGATAAACAGGGAGGGATCGGCTAAGGAGGGTTGGAAGCCATATGTGGTGAGGTAGGTTTTGAGTTCTTGGAACCATGCCCGGGGAGCCTGTTTGAGACCATAGATGGCTTTTGACAAGCGACAGACAAAGGATGGGTTGGTGGAGTCCTCAAACCTGGGGGGTTGTGTCATAAAAACAGTTTCAGAGAAAGTGCCTTGTAGGAAGGCGTTGTTGACATCAAGTTGGCGATGGGGCCAATGGTTGGTTTTGGCAAGGGAGAGAAGTAGCCGGACTGTGGCTGGTTTGACAACGGGACTGAAGGTTTCGATGTAGTCAACACCGGGCTGTTGGTGAAAACCTTTGGCTACTAGTCGGGCCTTGTATTTCTGAATGGTGTTGTCGGGATTATATTTGATGCGAAAGACCCACTTGCATCCGAAAATGTTATGGGCTGAGGTAGGTGGAACCAATGACCACGTGTTATTGTGGGTTAGAGCTTGGAACTCTTCAATCATGGCGTTACGCCAATGGGGAATGGATAGGGCTTGTTTGGTTGTGGTGGGAAGGCTTGTGGGGGAGGTGAGGAGGGATAGGTTGGCATACTTGGGGTTTGGTGATGCCATGGGAAAGTCTAGTGGTTGACAGTGCGGGTGGGAGGTGGAGGGGATGGAGGGTTGGGAGTGGGTGGTGAAATATCAAGTTGGGTTAGGGTTGGGGATTCATTAGTGGTGGTATTGGGAGAGGGATGAGTTGGGGAGAGAGGAGTGGGGGGAAGTGGAGGGGGTGGGGTTGGGGGGAGGTGGGATAGAGGAGGTAGTGTCTAGGATGGGAAGGAAAAGAGTGTGCCATTCAGAGGGAGGAGGAGTCGGAGTGGTGGGGGGTGTGGTGGTGAGGGAGTTGTATGGGAAAGTGGTTTCAACAAAGCGGACATGGCGGGAGGTGTAGACACGATGGGAGGTAGGGTCAAGGCAGTAATATGCGCTTTGTGTGGGTGAGTAACCAAAGAAGATACAAGGGATAGATTTTGGGTCGAGTTTGTGGGTGGTGTATGGGCGAAGCCAGGGATAGAAAAGGCAACCAAAACTACGTAGCTTGGTGTAGTTTGGAGGGGAGCAGAAAAGGCGGAAGTAGGGGGAGTCATTGTTTAGGGTGGAGGTGGGTAATCTGTTTATGAGGTAGGTGGCAGTGGTGAGAGCATAGGGCCAAAGGGTGAGGGGTAGGTTGGCATGGGAGAGAAGAATGAGGCCAGTTTCCACAATGTGGCGGTGACGACGTTCTGCGTACCCGTTGTGTTCAGGAGTGTGAGGGGGTGTAGTAAGGTGGGTGATGCCGTTTTGACCAAGAGTGGGTGTGAGTTTGAGATATTCACCCCCGTTGTCGGAGTAGATTTGAACGATGGGACGTTTGAAGTATTTTTTGACTAGAGCTTTGAAGCGGAGGAAGGTGTTGTAGGTTTCAGATTTGTGTTTGAGAGGGTAAAACCAAATGTATTTGGTGAAGTGGTCGACAAAGATGACATAGTATTTCAAGTTGTCAAGTGAGTGAATTGGAGAGGTCCATACATCCTAAAAGATAATATCAAGGGGAGCATGTGAGACAAGAGTGGAAGATGCAAAAGGCAGCTTGTGACTTTTATTAATAAAGCAAGAATTACAAGGAGGTAAGCTGAGAAAATAGATAAACTAAACTTGCTACGTAATAAACTAAGGACAGGGGAAGAGGGATGTCCTAATCTATGATGCCACAGCTGCGATGAGAGAGAGCTTGAATGAGCTTGAATGGGCGGAGGGTGCCAAATGTAGACGCCATCCTCAAGATTTCCATGGATAAGAGTTTGACTCGTGGCTTTGTCCTTGATAAGAAAAGAAGAATATGAGAATTCAATGATGGCATTGTTGTCACGACAAAATTGAGACACAGATAGAATATTACGAGTAATAAGAGGGACATGTAAGATATTATTAAATTTAAGAAGAGAGGATGATGTGGGGAGAGAGAAGGAACCTATGTGAGAGATCGGAAGAGAAGAGACATCGTCGATAATGACGTCGTCACTGCCATTGTAGGGTGTGTGAAGGGCAAGGTTGGAAAGGTCATTGGTGATGTGGTTGGTTGCACCACTATCGATAAACCAAGATGGAGGGGGAGGTGGGTTGGGATGGGATGCGGTGTGGGCTTGGGGGTTAGGATTTGAATTTTGGTTTTGGCGATGTAGGGGGGAGTTGACGGTGGGGTGGTCGCGCTTGAATTGGCGACATTGGGAGATAACATGTCCAATGTTGCGACAGTATTGGCACTTGCCGTTAAAAGGGCGAGGGGAGGAGTACGAGTTATGGGATGGAGAGGGATTGGTGTTGTGATAGGAGTTACGGTTAGGTGAAGGGCGGGTGTGAGCGGTAAAGGCGTTGGTGGGGAGAGGAGAGGTGGTTGTGGATTGTTTTAGGGTGACTTTATGTTGGATAAGTTTTTCGTGTAGGGCTTCAAAGGAGATAGGGTTGTCTCGGGCTCGGGTGGAATCAATGACGGGTTTGAAGGTTTCATAGTCCAAGCCTTTAAGGATGGTGTAGATTATGTCATCGGAATCCATGGGTTTTCCTAGAATGGCAAGTTTGTCGGTGTAGGTTTTGACAGCATTCATATAATCAGAGATGGATAATTGATTTTTGGTGAGGTTTGCAAGGTTGTCTTTGATTTGAAGTATGTGGCCACGGGAGAGGTTGGCATAGGTGGTTTTGAGGATGGTCCAAGCTTCATGGGAGGTTTTGGCTTGGTGAACAAGGGGAGCAATAGCGGGTCTAGGGTTCCTATGAGGGCTCCTAGGATGAGGCGATCTTGGCGAGACCAAGTGATGGCTGCCGGATTGGGAATGGTGGTGGTGGTGGCTGCTTTGGCCGGTTCATCATTCGTTTCAACGGTGGCAGGGGTGGTGGTGATGATGTTATCATCAGGTTTTGGGTGGGTGCCATCGACGAATTTCAAGAGGTCGAGGCCAAAGAGGATGGAGGTAATTTGGGATGCCCATGTGAGATAGGTTAAAGGGGTGAGGGTGCGGCAGTAAGATAAGTTGACCAAGAAGAAGGGTTGGTCGGGTTGGGCAGCGTTTGGAATGGTGGAGGAGGCTCCGGTCATTGCCATGGTGGGGTGGGGCCGCCGAATTTGACAGGGGTTTTTGGGATTATGGGACTTGAATCTTACAGATCTGATACCATGTAAAGAATGAAAAGCCTTAGCTTGTTTATTCACAATGGTGTCAATATATAGTTACAAAAGAGAAGTCCTAACTATACAAGGATTGTGAAATCTCAACTATACAAGGAGAATAATATGTTTCCTAATCTATGTAAGGCACAATATTAACCAAATACAATAAGGAGAAATAGATTAGGAAACTACATCAGATTTCCATAACAGACTAGGAGCTGGTCGAACCTCGAGGCGGGCGCCTGGCTTGCAGAGGTAATGGCCGAGAAGGAGAGGCCGTGAGGCGGCCGCTTGGGCTCTCTGAGGCGTGCGCCTCACTCGCAGAAGAATCAGCCTCATTGTGATTGTCTTGAGGCGGGCGCCTGGCATGGCGTGAGGCGGGCGCCTCATGCGCAGTTGCTTCAGCCTCGAATTGGGTTCTTTCAGCAGCTTTCATAGTAGCATCCTTAATACGATGATCCACCTTTACTAACACTTTTTCTTGCCAACGCAATCATTTGCTCTGCTCGTAAGAACTTATCCTTTCTAACCTCCATAAGATCTCTAATCATCTTCTCTACCACATCTCGATCACATCTATCATTCATATCCAACCCAATTTTCCAAATTTCACTCACAACTCTAGTATTAATCATCTGGTCCACAAGGTAGGGCCAGCAATCATTGGGTACCCCTGCATATATACTCTCCAATCCATACAAGTGGAATCTGTATCCTAGAAACTTCCAGAAGATACTAAAGAAGTCCTGCTTATCTCTGCTAGTCTAGATTTCAGGTGTACGTGGATTGGCCCGATGGGGTAGAGATTAGGTATCACGTTGCGTATTTGAGAGATAATTGCCGGAGGAAACCTTCCATTCTTGGCACACTCTTGACAAGTAGGTCCATTCCCTTTCCTATATATGCATGATAATACTCTTAACAAATAATTAATCTCAGGAAAATAATTATCTCAACAAATAATTAGTGATATATGTAACGTACTTTACCCCTTTATATCAAATAATGCAATGTACTTATTAGTGTCTCAAAAATATAACCTACTTTGATATTTTTTTTCAAATAATGCAATCTTTAAACTCAAAAATAGACGGTGTTAATAATAGTTAAATTTTTAATGATTAAATTAACACTCGTTAAATATTTAACGGGTGATAGGGCCTTTTATCCCGTCCTTGACCTCAACTACATCATCCCCCATAAAAGAAAGTCATCTTTCTCACCGGTCACCTCCAATCCCTTATCCCACCTCCGCCCCCACATCCACCTCCACCCCACTGCTCTCCCCTCTCCCCTCGCCCCTTTCACCCTCAACCCCGACCCCCTCCCTGAAACCTCACGAAATAGCCCCTCCCTCTTCTTCACAGCCTAACCCCATAATATGCAACACTCATCAAATATGACAGGCCTACCTCTTCGCCTCTCGCCCCCGCCACACTCCTCCCTCCCCAACCACCCTCACCACATCTCCCCCCAGATCTGAAGTCGAAATTGAAGAGCCCCGAATGTGTACTTCATTCTGTCCATGGTTGATGTCAGGAAAAATCAAGAAATCGAAGAACCCAGAATGCGACATTGGTTGTTAAATCGTTAAATTGAAAATCCCAGAACACCACCTTCTCCAACAAATTTGAGTTTTGAGCAAAACGGATATGGTTTCTGGAACATTTGATTTGAAAAAACCCATTGAATTTTCGATCTGAAAATTGAATTTGGGATTTAGGTTCCATATGAACTTTGATCTGAAAATTGAAGAACCCAGATGGTATATGAAGAACTCAGATGGTATTTTTTTTCATTTTGTATAATCATTATATACACTGATGAGCCATTCTATGGCTGTTTGTTGGTCAAATCGTTTGGACTTTATAGCCATTTTGTTGAGGGTGGTTTGACAAAATTTTAGTAGTAAATGTATTAGGTCTCCAATTTCCCGAAGCATCTGTAAGAGGGGAATAACAGATTCTAAATTTTGTTGGACTAAAAAAAATGGTTATTGGACATTCCCTTTCTTTAAGGTTCAATGAAGTTTTGGAAGTTATCAGTGAAATTTTCTGGTGATGGAACTAAAATATAGTGGTGATAATGGAAGCAATGTTGTTGTTGTTAAATGGTGGCAGATTGGTGGTGGAACGGTGTTTGAATGGCGGTGGTTAGTCAAGGGTGGTTGTCGGGTTAAAGAGAGATGATGAAGTTAATGGACAATTAGTTTTCACTTCAACATTTCGTTAAAATTCTAACACCTCGTTGCCACATCCCTATTTCGTTAAAAACAATTAACACCGTAAGTCAAAAAAGAAGTTGGAAGCATTATTTGAAAACTACTAAGAAAGTACATTGCATTTTTTAGACACTAAAAAGTAGGTTGCATTTTTTAATATAAATTACGAAAGTACGTTGCATATATCGGTAGTTTGCCCGAAAGTGAAAAGGCAATAGTATTAGGGTGGAAAAATTTTCATATGGGGCTGGCACGTGGCATTGATGATGTCAGTGCTTTTTGGTTTAGTAATTGTATACTCCCTCCATCTTATTAATAACTTTACTTTTTGTCAAAATGGGTGTTTCGTTTAAAGCTTCACCTTTTTTAAAATGGCAAAGAATCTTTACTATTCCACCCACTTATTCTCTCTCCTATTTTACTATTACACTCACAATATTTTTCAAATTTACTATCTCCTCCACTCATTCTCTCTCCTATATTACTATTACGCTCACAATATTTTTTCCACTTACCAATTTTTTTAATTTGCGTGTCCACCCCAAAAGGGTGAATCAATTATAGGGACGGAGGGAGTATACTCCATAATAAGTCTAGAAACATACCTTTGATGGTATTTCATCAGCTTCGATAAGCTCTGCAAAACAGTAACAAGCCCAGTATGAGCAAGCACCGATGAAACGGAAGCGGAGTAGCGAAATCCCCTTCTTTTGAGCAAACTCGTGGGGAAAGCCGATGGTAGCATCAGCTATAATGCAAGTGACCGGCCTGTGTGTGGAAGACATAAAACGATTTTTCTCAATTATCATTTTCTTGAAAAGTGGGACCGTCACGTTCTTGACGGCAGGAACCGTTTCCATTAGTTGTTTGCCTGCACGAGGGTGGTTGTCCGGGAGCCCGTCAGTGATGGTCTTGAAACAGAAACCAGGGTAATGGGAGAAACTCGAGTGAACACTCGAGTGGTTAAGGAGGCGAGTGTGGGAAAAGTCAGAAATGATGAAGGTAATGTCAATTATCAGACAAACTGAGAAGTTCGGCCAGGTTAAGCATGGTGTTCACATGGCTTTAAGTAGGGAGGGGAAAGAGGAGGACTTGGGGAGGAAGATCTATAATTTGTTCATGAATCTGGTCTGAAGCTGCCATTTGAAGTAATGGATTCTAGTTTAAGCTGCAAATTGCATTGTAGGCTCCAGGATACCAGAAAGAAACTGACTGCCCTGTCAGTCCTTAGTAGGCTTTTGTACCAGAGGTTATAGTTGTTAGAGATATTATCCCACATTGAGAATTGACAAACCTTGCCTATAATATATAAAGATCTTGGGCTACTCCCCTTATCACCAATTGGTTTTAAGGTGGAACCTCAGACTTTAAGATGGTATCAGAGCAGGTTCTTTACACGTGCAGCCCCAACTACCACGATATTACTCGCGCCACCCGATTGATAAGTTATAAAGATCCTCGCCACTCCCTTATCACCAATCGGCTTTTAAGGCGAACCTCGCACTTCAACACTTGCACGTATGTCGCCCTTACACGTGCAAACCCAACGGCCCACGATGTTACTCCGCGCCACCCGATTGATAAGTCCAAGTTGTAAGCTTTGACAAAGCTCGCTACACGTGAGGGAGCGTGTTAGAGATATTATCCCACATTGAGAATTGACAAACCATGCCTATAATATATAAAGATCCTGGGCTACTCCCCTTATCACTAATTGATTTTAAGGTGGAACCTCATACTTTAAGAATAGTTAAAGACAAAAGGATGGACAAAAGAATCTTCAATAAGAACGATAATCTCATTGGAATACAGAGTAAATTAGTTTTTGAAACACACTAACACAGTACTGTACTAGATTCTTTAACTTATGAAACCCCCATTGTTGTTCCAAAGTAGAGTATATTGTACTGCATATATAAGACACATCAATTGCTTGCTTGGTTATATAACCAACGATTTAATATAGTCAATCATGCAATCCAAATTATGATACGATGATCCGTCTTTACTGACACTTTTCCAAGCTAATGCTGCCATTTCCTCCGCTTTATGTAAGAACTCGTTCTTCCTAACCTCCATTAGATCCCTAACCATCTTCTCAACCACGACCCGGTCACACGTATCCTTCATATCCAACCCAATCTTCCAAATTTCACTGACAAACCTACTATTTATCATCTGATCTGCAGCGTAAGGCCAGCAAATCATTGGCACCCCTACAACTATACTCTCTAAAGTCGAGTTCCACCCACTGTGTGTGAAAAACCCACCTACACTTGTGTGGTTCAAGACCTCCTCCTGTGGGGCCCACCTCACCATATACCCTCTCTTCTTGGTCCCCTCTGATAGTTCAATCGGAATTTGACCCTCCAGCCCATCTTCAATAGAGTCTGGTCGCATAACCCACAAAAACCTTACTCCACTATTTACTAACCCGTGCCAAAGTTCCAATATTTGGTCCCTTTTCACAACCATTATGCTACCAAAGCTCACGTAAATCACAGATTTCGGTGGCTGTGAATCAAGCCAATCTATACAAGATCGGTCCTGTTCCCAGAGAGATGCTGAAGATACCGAAAACTCTCTGTTTAGTTCTTCAAGTCTTGATTTCAGGTGTGCGTGTAGTGGCCCCACTGCATAGAGATTAGGCATGATGTTACGGATTTGAGAGAGTACGGGTCCTTCGAGTTCTTCAAATGAGTTGATTATGGCTCCTTTAGCTTTAAAGGTTTGTTTGCTCTGGTTCGTAATTATTTTGAGTATCGGAGCATTGATGTCGTCAACACGACAATGGCTAGGGAGATCACGACGCCTTAGAAAACCTTCCATTCCCGGAACACTTGAGACTAAAAGATCCATTCCATTTCCTACATATACATGACAATAACATTAGCACTCCCATCTTTACAGTAGATGTTCAATATATATATGTGTATGTGTAAATAGAATGCATAGATCGGTATTTTTGGTACCTTTGACTGGAATTTCATCGGCTTGAATGATTTCTTCAAAGCAGTAACAGGCCCAGATTGAGCAGCTACTTACCAATCGGAAATAAATCAGTGGAATCTCTATCTGTTGGGCGAATTCACCGGCAAAGCTCAACAGACCATCGGCAATAATACAAGTGACCGGTTGGCGGGTGGGTGAACCAAAAAAGTTTCTGTCAACCATCATCTTCTTGAAAAGTGGTCCCGTTACGTTCATTACCGAATGAAATATTTCAAGCATCCGTTGACCGGCGCGAGGGTGGTCATCGGGGAGGCCATCGGAGATGGTTTCGAAGCAAAAAGAAGGGTAATTGGAGAAACGGGAATGGATATTGGAGTGATGAAGGAGGCGGGTGTTATTGAAGTCGGAAAGAATGAAGGTTACGTCAATCGAAGATAAGCAGAGAAGTTCGGCAAGGTTGAGCATGGTGTTTGTGTGGCTTAAAGCCGGAAATGGAAAGATTAGGACGTGGGGAAGAAGGTCTGTAATTGGTTCTTGGCAGGAAACCATTGTTTTGCTGTTTTTGGAAAGATCCAGTGATGGGAAGTTAAAGAGGATGAAGATTAAGAGAAGGCTGCCATGGACGCCGGAGTGAAGGATAGGAATGGGAGTATGAGTGAGTTTGCTGGTAGGGAAAGATGGATACAAGTTCTCAGATTGAAATTCCGGCTGCCACTACTGAAAGTTCAAAATCTTGTTTATAATATAAATTGACTACTCCCTCCGTCCCAATAAGTGCTTCGCCATTTTGGGTGGGCACGCAAATTATGGAAATGGGAGGAAAAAAAAAATGTTGTGAGTGTAATTTGAAAATAGGAGAGAGAATTAGTGGAGAGAATAATAAATTATAATGGTGTTGTGAGTATTAAAATAATGTAGGAGAGAAAATGAGTGAAGGAAATAGTAAAGATTCTTTGCCAAAAAAGGAAAGGTGAAGCTTCTAACGGAACGCCCTTTTGGATAATTAGTGAAGCTTTTATTGGGACGGAGAGAATATATTTTATTGATCAAATCAATAGTAAACCATCTAAAAAAATTCTTATACCTATGATTTTTTGAGTATGATTTTGTAACTATTTTATTTTCTTAGTATTAATATATAAGATTATATATGAAAAAGTCGTCTATGATTTAAACACATTTATTGATTGGATGGGCGGCTAATGCCGTTGAAGATCTTTGATTTCAGCGATTGGTTGGGCAGCATAAAGTCGTTGAAGAATAATCTCACTACAAAAACGCCACTCTTGCAGCTTATTTTTCCATTTTCATGTTAGTGGGCCAACTGTCACATAATTGTTCTTTTAGCAACAAACCGTACGTCTTATCTCTTTTTTTTTTTTTTTATACCAGGTTCGCCTTCGCCGAAGCTAGTCAACCACTCACCGATCCCACAACGGTGTCCCAATGCGGAGGTAAATCGCGGATATGCCCAAACCAGGGGTGGCGGCCCGCCTTATACTCCCTGGGAGCCCTCCTACAACGCGGTAGTTGAACTCCCCACACTGAGGTTGCAAGCCCAGCAATGCCGCTTCCTTAACTGAATGGATGTACCCGAGAGGCTCCTAAGGACCCTGAAACCCAAGGAAGAAATCATCTAAATCATTATGTAATCATCTTTATCATTTATTATAGAGAAATCATTATTTGGTTTATTATATGTTTTGCATGTTTATTATATTGAACTGCGTTCCTATTTGTTGAGAACAACTAGCATAAGTTGGTAGTGGATAATCATGGTGATGATTATATGCATGTGATGCACATTACACTTATGGATACATGCTAGAGAACAAGTATTGAACATGACCTACCGATGAGATTTATGACATGATCAATAGTCATATGTGTCATGAATAAATATCATGATAGTCGTGTTATTGAATCCTTACACCTGAGATTATCATTGTCTTTCACATGACGAAGAGCGTGTTTAATATAGTCTAACACTCTCTTTAATCGGATAGCAATAAGGGCTATGTTAGCACGATTGGAATCATGTAGGGAAAAATGATAAGTCAAGATGGGATTTGTCCCTCTTATGAATAGAGAGATGTTTGCTTGGGCCCCTCGATGAATGATGTTCATGAAATGTGTGACCGCACTCAAGTGATTTGATAGAGATCAAATGCATTTGTACTATTAACATATTCGGAATCGAGAAAGCATTGAACAGAATGAGTTGCATAGACCATGACTCATGTTCAATTGGACATCGTGGATAAAGAGATTGTGACATTGGAACTATAAAGGAATTAAGCTTTGATGTTATATTAATTGGGTGGATATAATGGTTTGCTAGAAACCACTTATGTCTTGTGAGGTCGATATTTCGACTCACTGTCAACATAAATATAATTCCTATTTGGGTCACACACTAAGAGCGAATTTGATTCTGGCTGAAAATTGGAAATTGGAAATATGGCAGGTCCGTAGTGCGACATACTTAGCCATTTTGGTAAAACTGAAAATTGGGCACGTATGGTCGTGCGACAACTTTGGCCATTAGGCACGAGTTGTTTCCTTGAAAAAATAATGGGGAAAAGTTTCTAGAATTTGGGAGCGTCCGCTCCCAAAGGAGGGGAGCGTCCGCTCCCAAGGTCCGCCAGATTTCGTGTTGGCTTTGTATTAGGGCTTTTCTCCCTAAGTGTTAGGAAGAATGAAATTGCATGCTAAACTTAATATGATTATTTGCTACCATGTGATATGAAATAGATCTAGATTCAATGTGTTTTGTTTCTATGAAAAACAAGTATATGTGATATGCCATGATTCATGATTAATGATAAATTAATTAGATTAGTTTATCACATAGGTTAAAGATTTGTTTAATATGATTAAATTAAATTGATAATTTCTCAAAATTGAATCAAATTGTTTGTATGATATTTTGTGAAGCCATATGTTCATGATTATGTTCACATGAGATCTATGTTACAACCATGCGATGTTTGTTACATGTTGAAAAACCTTCTAAATATTAAAATCTTATGCCATTCCTTGATTAGAACACTTGTGATATTTTAGGGTATTTGATGTAGTTTCGACTCAGTTGGGTGCATCTTATATCTTAATTTGTGATCAAGGTGGGATAATGGTTGATGTAGTTTTGACTCAGTTAGGTGCATCGTTCCATGTCTCACATGTTTGAAAAAGGTTTTGATTTAATTGGTGCTTTCAAATGAGATTTGACCCAAGGCATAGATGAGATTTAAAACATGTTTTTGATATATGATATCTATTGAAATTCATAAAAGACCTAAGAGTCATATAGTGATATGATTGATGTTTCTATCTAAATAGCTTGATTTCGGGTATTGACTCAGTTAAACCAAAATCAAGTGAAATATGGATCTTAGCCTACTAAGATTATATGATACATGTTTGTATTTGAAGGTGTATAATTTAGTGAAAGTATTTATGAAATACATTATTTGCTCTTAGATGATAAATGTGTTGATATTGATATATGTTTATATTGTTTGCATATTTTATTGTAGAATGGCTACACACAATAATCAACCCATGTCACTGCGATTTGTCCTTGAGAAGGACAAGCTTGAGGAGAATGGTACAAACTATTCTGATTGGATCAGAAGCCTCAGAATTGTTCTAAAGCAAGAAAAGAAACTGTATGTTCTCAATGATCCCATTTCACCTCAACCTGCTTCAAATGCTCCTAGGGCTGATAGGGATGCACATAAAAAATATAATGATGATTCTATGGATGTCGCATGCCTTATGCAAGCCACTATGTCTAAGGCTCTTCAGAAGGACCTTGAGCACATAGATGCAGCATTTGATCTTGCTGAGCGCTTAAAGAAAATGTTCCAAGTGCAAGCAAGAAACGAGAGGTATGATGTGGTTAAGTCCCTAACTGCATGCAAGATGCAAGAAGGGCAATCGGTGGGAGCTCATGTCCTTAAGATGAAGGGTCACATTGAGCGTCTCGATAGGCTTGGAAATCCGTTGAGTTTGGAACTCGCTACGGATTTGATATTGAATTCATTGCCTGAAAGTTATAGTCATTTTATTATG
Organism: Adenophora triphylla var. japonica; assembly: GCA_022495995.1. Lineage (NCBI taxonomy): Eukaryota > Viridiplantae > Streptophyta > Magnoliopsida > Asterales > Campanulaceae > Adenophora > Adenophora triphylla. The sequence goes on from JAFEMH010000526.1 coordinate 697,650, forward strand.
CACTATCACATGACTGGCATGGATAAGAATCTTTCGAAATTGCATGCAATGCTTAAGACCGCAGAGATGAATATCAAGAAGCCTAAAACCGATAATGTGTTAATGGTTAACAAAGCCAAAGAATTCAAGAAAGATGGCAAAGGTAAGGCAAGTGTTGCTAAGCCTAAGGCAAAAGTTGCCGATGCTAAAGTGGCTCCCAAGGCATCTCAAAAGGATGCGGTTTGCTACCATTGCCAAGAGGTTGGACATTGGAAGCGCAACTGCAAGGCTTACAAGGAAGGCCTAAAGGCGAAGAAGAGCATTGCGATTGCTACTACTTCAGGTATCTATATGATAGATATTTTCCTTTCTATTTCTAGTTTATGGGTATTAGATACCGGATGTGGATCTCACATTTGTTTAAATGTGCAGGGACTGAGAAATAGGAAGCTACTCAAAAAAGGTGAAGTTGACCTGCGTGTTGGGAATGGAGCAAGAGTTGCTGCATTAGCCGTAGGGACATATGATGTAACTTTACCTAGTGGCTTAGTACTTGTTTTGAACAATTGTAACTATGTTCCGAATTTGAGTGGGAATATTATTTCTGTTTCTTGTTTGGATAATGAGGGATATAATTTTCTTATTTCGAATAAGAAGTTTTATATTTATTTAAATGATATGCTTTATGGTATTGCAAATTCATTTAATGGCCTTTATGTTCTTGATGTTAATGAGAAACAAGATAGTGTTGAAAATGTTTATCATGTGGATAAGAAATCTAAACCGAATGACATGAACAACTCGTTCATGTGGCATTGCCGGCTTGGTCATATAAACTAGAAACGCATTTCTAAACTCCACAAAGATGGAATGTTAGACTCACATGATTATGAATCATATGAGATATGTGAATCTTGTTTATTGGGTAAAATGATCAAACCACCCTACACTAAGAGTAGTGAAAGGGCTAGTGACTTATTAGGCCTAATACATACTGATGTATGCGGACCAATGAGTAGCATTGCTAGGGGAGGATTTCGGTATTTCATTACATTCACCGATAACTTATCTAGATATGGCTATGTCTATCTGATGAAGTCAAAGAGTGAATCGTTTGAGATGTTTAGAACATTTCAAAGTGAAGTACAAAATCAACTTGGCAAAACAATCAAGGCACTTCGATCCGATCGTGGTGGTGAGTATTTGAGCTAAGAGTTTGACAATCGTCTTAAAAACTGTGGAATTGTTTCAGAGTTGACTCCACCCGAAACACCACAATGGAATGAAGTTTCCGAGAGGAGGAATATAACCTTATTAGATATGGTTCGTTCGATGATGAGTCAAGTAGACCTTCCTATATCCTTTTGGGGACATGCATTAGAGACTGCTGCGTTCACACTGAATAGAGTCCCTACTAATCGGCTCCTAAAACCCCACATGAGATGTGGCATGGAAGAAAACCTAATTTGTCTTTCATGAATATTTGGGGTTGCGAAGATTATGTGAAGAGACTTGTCTCTGATAAGTTAGCACCTAAATCTGACAAGGTTATTTTCGTTGGTTACCCTAAGGAAACCAAAGGGTATTACTTTTACAACCGCGTTGAGAACAAAGTGTTTGTTGCTCATTATGGTACTTTTCTTGAGAAACAGTTTCTCAATAAAGCATCTAGTGGGAGTAAAATTGATCTTGAAGAAGTTCAAGAACCCGAAAATAACATGGAATCGATAGTAGAGACTGAACCAACTCCACAAGAAGTTGTGAAACCGGTTCAAGATCCACAAGTCCATCGTAGATCGGATAGGTTACGATCCGCACCCGAGAGATATGGATTTCTCGTGTCGGAAAGTAATGAAGTGGAAGTAATTGAGAATGACGAACCTACTTCCTATCAAGAGGCGATGTCCGATCCCGATTCGGATAAATGGTTAGAAGTCATGAAGTCCGAATTGCAATCCATGTCGGATAATCAAGTTTGGAACTTGATTGAGCCACCCGAAGGTGTAAAAACCATAGGGTACAAGTGGGTTTTCAAGAAGAAAACTGACATGGATGGGAAGGTGCATACTTATAAGGCCAGGCTTGCAGCAAAGGGATATAGGCAAACTCATGGTGTAGACTATGATGAAACCTTCTCGCCTGTTGTCATGCTTAAGTTTGTTAGAATTTTGATTGCCATAGCCGCATATTATGACTATGAGATAGGGAAAATGGATTTCAAAACTGCTTTCCTTAACGGAAAACTACTTGAGGATGTGTATATGACACAATCCGAAGGTTTTGTAGATCCACAAAATTCTAGTAAGGTGTGCAAGTTGCAACGATCCATTTATGGATTGAAGCAAGCTTCTAGGAGTTGGAATCTTCGGTTCGATGAGAAAATCAAAGAGTTTGGTTTTATCAAGAACGAAGATGAACCTTGTGTATACATGAAATTCAGTGAGAGCGTTGTGCTAATTCTCTTGTTGTATGTCGATGATATCTTACTCATTGGAAATGACATTCCTGCACTTGAGACTGTCAAGTCTTGGTTAGGAAAGTGTTTCTTAATGAAAGATATGGGCGAAGTCGCTTACATCCTTGGTATCAAGATCTATAGAGATAGATCAAAGAGGATCATTGGTTTGAGTCAAAGTACCTACACTGACAAGGTTCTTAGAAGATTCAAGATGGAAAATTCTAAGAGAGAAAACTTGACAATGGGTCATGGTGTTACTCTTAGTAAGACTTAGTGTCCTAAGACAACTAATGAACGAAAGAGGATGAATGATATTCCATATGCTTCGGCTATTGGTTCTATCATGTACGCTATGATTTGTACTAGACCCGACGTCTCGTATGCTTTGAGCATGACAAGTCGTTACCAATCTGATCCGGGTGAGAACCATTGGATGGCAGTCAAGACGATCCTAAAGTACTTACGAAGGACTAAGGATGCGTTCTTGGTATTTGGAGGGATGGAAGAAGATCTTGTTGTAAGAGGTTACATAGATGCTAGCTTCCAAACCGACAAAAATGATTTCTGATTGCAGTCGGGATTTGTGTTTATGCTTAACGAAGGTGCGATATGTTGGAAGAGTTCCAAGCAGAGTACTATTGTCGATTATACTACTGAGGCCGAATATATAGCGGCATCCGATGCAGCTAAGGAGGCAGTTTGGATCAAGAATTTCATTAGTGACTTAGAAGTTGTTTCAAGTATCACTAATCCGGTTAAACTTTATTGTGAAAAAAATGGTGCCATTGCGCAAGCAAAGGAACCAAGGTCACATCAGAGATCCAAACATATATTTAGACGTTTTCATCTCATTCGAGAGTTCATTGATCGCGGAGACGTTAAGATATGCAAAGTATCAACCGATGATAACATTGAGGATCCGCTTATAAAGTCCCTCACACAAGCGAAGCATGATGGTCATGTTAGGTCCATGGGTATTAGATACATAGATGGAGCCTAGTGCAAGTGGGAGATTGTTGGTGTAGTGCCCTAGGCATTTAGTTATATTTGACTTATTATCTAAACCACTATGTAATCATCTTTATCATTTATTGTAGAGAAAGAATTATTTGGTTCATTATATGTTTTGCATGTTTATTATATTGAACTACGTCCCTATTTGTTGAGAACAACTAGTATAAGTTGGTGCACATGGGGATTTCGCCTGCTGGCTTGAGCTCATGGCTTCCAACCTGGAGGTCATGAGTTCGATCCCCCCAGAAGTTAGAGGAAAGGCTTTATCTCCCTAGGATTTATCTCCTAGGTGCTTCTGTGCGTGCATGTGTGTGTGTGTGTGTGAGTAGTGGAAAAAAACTAGTATAAGTTGGTAGTGGATAATCATGGTGATGATTATATGCATGTGATGCACATTACACTAATGGATACTTGCTAGAGAACAAGTATTGGACATGACCTACCGATGAGATTTATGACATGGTCAATAGTCATATGTGTCATGAATAAATCTCATGATAGTCATGTTATTGAATCCTTACACCTGAGAGTATCATCGTCTTCCACATGACGAAGAGCGTGTTTAATATAGTCTAACACTGTCTTTAATCGGATAGCAATAAGGGCTATGTTAGCATGATTGGAATCATGTAGGGAAGAATGATAAGTCAAGATGGGATTTGTCCCTCTTATGAATAGAGAGATGTTTGCTTGGGCCCCTCGATGAATGATGTTGATGAAATGTGTGGCCGCACTCAAGTGATTTGATAGAGATCAAATGCATTTGCACTATCAACATATTCGAAATCGAGAAAGCATTGAACGGAATGAGTTGACATAGACCTTGACTTATGTTCAATTGGACATCATTGACAAAGGGATTGTGACATTGGAACTATAAAGGAATCAAACTTTGATGTTATATTAATTGGGTGGATATAATGGTTTGCTAGAAACCACTTATGTCTTGTGAGGTCGATGTTTCAACTCACTGCCAACATAAATATAATTCCTATTTGGGTCACACACTAAGAGCGAATTTGATTCTGACTGAAAATTGGAAATTGGAAATATGGCAAGGTCCGTAGTGCGACATACTTAGCCATTTTGGTAAAACTGAAAATTGGGCACGTATGGTCGTGCGACAACTTTGGCCATTGGGCACGACTCGTGCTCTTGGGCACGAGTCGTTCCTTTGACAAAATAACGGGGAAAAGTTTCTGGAATTTGGGAGCGTCCGCTCCCAAAGGAGGGGAGCGTCCGCTCCCAAGGTCCGCCAGATTCTGTGTTGGCTTTGTATTAGGGCTTTTCTCCCTAAGTGTTAGGGAAATTTATAAAGTATAAATAGCCCCTTTTAGCTCAGTCAACACACACGTTTTTTTAGAGTTTTTGAAACACTAAAACATTGATTTTGATTGAGAATCAAAATAAAAAACACCCCAAATCAATTCCAAAAACAGCCATTGATTATTGAAAAGAGTTTCAATAATCTGAAGGATCATCTAGCAATCCAACAAGATTGCTTCTCGAGGTCAGGAGCTTCGGCTGTCTTGGCATAGGGGAGACGGTCTTCCCTTGGTTCTTGATCTTCTACCTTCTTATCTGTCTTGGGGTTCCCCTGGTAGATCTGCCCGGATCGGGTCAACAGGTTGACTTCCTCATCAGTCGCTTCTTGACTAGATTTCTTCAATGCTTCCAAGGTCAACGGGGGAGCCTTTTTGGCTACCGGCCACTGGTTTTGACGGAGTCTAGCAACGGTGAGGGGCTGAGCTTGAGCTGTATTGGCTCCTTCCTGGGCAGCTTTTAAAACTACTTCCCATGTCATAGGCTTTTGAACCCGGGATTGTGTTGCTGTCCCCTGGATGGCCCACAGATCTAGGGTGTCCTCCGATTTGCCTTCAAAGCCTGCCTTGTCCATAGTTATCATACAACAGGAATTGCTATTCTCAGGGCTCGGCGGCTTTTCGATTTCATCTTCGGTATAGTACAGCCATTCTGGTTCCTTTCTGTAATACTCAGAGCTGGAGATGATTATAGCATTCTGCGTGGGAGGAGCATCGGATATCATGCTGGTTTCCAGGACTTCTCTGAGAGCTGAAACACACTCGGGGAAGGTGACCTCTTCTTGGGTAACCCTGATAAGAATTGTTACTTTGTTTCGGGGCGGATTTGATCTGACCATGGTCACTTTCTCATTGGGGAGGATGGGAGTCAGTTTCCCTCTCTCTAACAGATCTTCAACTATCAGCCTGGATCGGGTGTCCGAAAACCCTTTCCCCAAAGCATGGTAGGAAGTGTTGAACTCTATGACATCCACGTACTCAGCCCCAGGAAATTTCATGGCTTTCATGTCCTCGGTTTCATAATCGTCTTCCGAAGTTTCTTCATCGTCACTTGCTGACAGACAACCATTGTGTCCGGCTCCCATGATGTCATTTCTGGCATGATTGTTCCAGATTGATTCCGGATCTTGGGCCTTAGTTGACTCCTCACTTTCGTCGTCATCATCATCACTGTCATTACTGTCATTAGAATCATCTTCCCATACTACTGGGATTTAGGCTGAGAGAGAGCACCGGTCAAATCTGTTAGGGGAGGACGGATGCGTGCAGCCGCAGAAATTGTCATATGCCCCCATTGCCGAAAGCGGAAATTGCGACTCCGCTTCTCCTCCCAGAAACTGTGGGGGAAGAGTGAGAGGGGGCAGCACGTACTTGACTCCAGGAAGGATATAGAAGCAATCATCCTCTTCCGATTCTTCACTTTCACTATCTTCGGGATCATATTTGGTTTCCCCCAAGGCCAACTTGAAGAAGTGTACTAACTCCAAGTGCTCTTCGGCCTCTTTGCTGATAAGACCCAATACTGGCGCTCGTCTGAAGCTTTCTTGCTCAATTTTCCTTGACTGCTCTAACCATCTCGTGTAAATGGTTTTCTCATGATTTGACTGGAACGCCCCAGCTTCTTCAAAGACGGTTTTCCCTTCCTCCGAGAAGTAGCGGGCTTCGTATTCTTGCAAGAAATTTCTAACATGAGACCAAGGAGGGTTGGTTTGTTTACCATCCTCAAGGCTGAGGGGGAATCGAAATTCAGGATCCTCGACAAGGTTGGCCATGGGTATTTGGAGGTCTTCATCAGTTTCCGCATCCTCCTGGACATACGAAGGTTCTCCGACTTCAATCATGTTCACCTGGTTTTGATTTCTCGGGAAGGGATTTTTGACTGTATTAGGCCCCTCGGGGCCTTCCAACTTCCCTTGCTCTATCAATCCCTGGATTGCCTTTTTCAGAGTAAAGCAGTTATCTGTTAGATGACCGTGGGCCTGATGAAAAGCGCAGAACTTAGAAGTATCCACGGGAGCATTCGGATTTCTGGGTTGGAAATTTTCTAAAGGCCACAACAAGCCTTCTTTCACCAATCCTCTAAAGATATCATTCAGAGGCATTCCAAAGCTTTCGAGGTTTATGACCCGAGGCTTGGGCTCAGCTGGTTTCCTGGGAGCAAAAGGAGTTGCATTATTACATTCCTGCCCTGCGTATTTGATCATCTCTTTACCTTTAGCAGGAGTCGGAACCGTGTTGGAGGGAGGAGCTCAGATTCAGAAGGTGTGCAGCCTACTGCATTGATTGTAAGCCTTTTCAAACTTAGCTGCGGAGTTAACCATGGCCCGTAAGTCTGAGTACGGGAAATGACTGAGGGAGGTTCTCAGATGTGATTTCAGGCACGACTGGAAGATCACTACAAGAAAACTGGTCTTTCGCGATGGCCAAAAGCCGTCGCGTAAACCCTTAAAGCCGTCGCGAAAGGCTAACGCGACGGGAAAAGCCGTCGCAATGGCAATCGCGTAAAGCCTTGTCGCGAAAAGATAAGGTGACTGAAAAAGCCGTCACCTTTGTCAATTATTTTTCGCGATTGCTTTTTCCATCGCGTAAGAGTTTTTTTAAATTTTTTTTATTTAATTATTTTAATTACATTTGCAATCGCCTTAGCTCAGCAAAGGAGACGGCAAATACAATCGCCTTAGGTTTTAAAGAAGGAGACGAAAAATGCAATCGCCTTAGGTTTTGAAAAAGGAGACGGCAAATGCAATCGCCTTAGCTTAGAAAAGGAGATGGCAAATGCAATCGCCTTAGGTTGACAAAAGGAGACGGCAAATGCAATCGCCTTAGGTACTTTAAATTTATATTTTTTTTCCATTTCACTGGCCCTATTTATAATTAATAATTAAAATTAAAGAATGGTTGATTAGCACAACATGAAAATTAATAAATTAATTGCATTTAACACTATATTATGGACCATAATCATCGTTACAAAATCCAAAAAAAAAATCAACCTACTAGGTTTGTCAAGAAAATGTATCATCCTAATCTTACTAGGTCAATATAAATACAAGGATAAGAATTGACATGTAATAAACTAAACTCTAATGACTGTAGTCATCTAATGTTACATGACAGAAGAAAAGAAAAAAAAAAGTAACTCCCAACAATTTTTATGTCCTTCCCAGCGGGATCCACTTTCGATAGTCTGGATCCACTTTCGATAGTCTGCAAGAGAAAGGAGATAATATAAATTATCAGGAGTTGGTTTTAAGTAGAAGATTATGAACCAAGATGAAAAAATAAAAGCCAAGAAAGGGTAGTAGAAACTCACAAGTTCATTAACCAGAGGTGTGATATTTTTTCCCAGCAAACTTAGTTGATCCAATTGTTGTCACACCTGTAACCATTTCCATTTTTTTAAGCACATTAGCATGAATCAAATAGAAAAGTAAAATAGAATCACAAAGATGACTTCAGTACCATAACAACAATAAACCGATCAGTTGTTGGCTCTGGTCCAATGTGAGCTCCTGTATCATAAATAAACAAATTTTATAACCCACAACAATGTCTTCACCGGTAATGTATACCCCTCCTAAAAAAAAAAAAAAAAAAAAAAGAGAATGAATTTGATAAAATTTAAGAACCAAACCTGGGTAATCAGACTTGAGAAAATGTTTGATAAATGTTGTTTTCCCAGTTGAGTATTGACCCAAAAGCATAACCATAGGCTTAGCATCAAAATCACTACTCTTCTGCAAGTAGTAAAATCCCAAAGGTAAATAAAAGAAATTTCAATAGAACTTCAAGACATATGAACAAAGAAGTTAAGTAACACTGAAATCATTGTAGAAGTTTCTCACCATCAATGGAGATGCAAAGTCATTGTATTGGTAAGTAACTTCCAATGGCTTTAGCTTTTCTGCATAAAGTTTCTTCAAGCCATCAACTATTGAGGTGACTGTACTAAGGGATATCTGACGATTCTGACCCTTGAGAAAGAAAAAAGAAGGAACTAGAACTTATTAAACATACTTGGAATAGAAAACCGCTTAGTAGAGCCAAAAAAAAATGAATTCAATGTTTATGGCTATTATTTTGACATTAAAATAAATCAAAGAACATGGCATTGAAAATTCACCTTCTTGCTAGATTTTGAAGTAAATGAAGGCAGTGGTTGCATTTGAGTAAGTCCTACAGTATCAAAAACAAGGTTAATTGATCCATAAATACTACTCCCGCTGTCCCAAAATGTATGACAAAAAAAAATTCAAACTTGTTATTGGTCAAGAGAATTTGAATTTTTTTGGTCATTTATTTTGGGACAGAGGTAGTACAATTAACCATTTCCTAAGCCTATGGTATCCTCTGTTCATTAGTTTTTAAGTGCTGCTTTCTCGTGCTTCAGATTACGTCCTCAATAGACAGCCTTATAACATTTAGTTACTTTTTGTGCGAGCAAAGAAGACGATGAATAGAAACATTCTATCAACGGAAAAAAGGTATTTTGCTTCTCTATCATGTACATCAATGATTAAATTTAAGCTTCAATAATTGGATAGATTAATTGATTTTGTAGGATAAATATACTTACTCAATGATCACTTGGCGCACAACCCCTGGAATGACACCATCAGTGATAGGAGCTGTCTGTAGTTCAAAATTTCGATAGCCATGCAAGTCTTTCTCCATACATTCACTGGTGTCATCAACGCGATCCTGAACTTGCTGAAACCCAAAAGTTTTAGTCATGCAACATAGTCAAAATCATCCCCACAGAGTTATATGAGTTCTGTAAGGTACCCCATTTCGGCCAACAATGAAAAACCAAACAAACAGCAACAACATTAAAAAGTTTAAGCAAAGGGATACAGGGTTCACCCTGCAACATAAGTAAGCACATCCATGGGGGCAGCAAGATTGAATTTAATCGTTGATTAAAAACAAAAAATATATAGAGAAATCCCTTGCCCTTGTATCACACACTCAAAGAAAGAACCGATGTCCTAATGGACCTAATCTAACCATATTGACATATGTTTACTCGGTCCACACCAACAGCAAATACTCCATACTTTTCTTCCTAAACGAGAAAATGTCTTGTTAAAGAACAAACTACAAGTTGTTACCCTTCACCAAGACCAGCTTCAAGATAGAGATTGCTAAGTCTTTATTGCATACCAAAAACTAATGTGTATAGAAAAAGTTAAACCATGATGGTCAGTAAATTTAAATCAATGCGAACATAGAATAGTTGATGAATAGCAAAATATGCCAATCAAAAAAACCCAAACCAAAACAAATTTTAGGAAGAAAAAAAAGTAAAGGGGCAGAAAGAGACCATACATACACTCGTGGTATATCTTTATTCTAATTCAAAAAGGGAGGGACCCTCATGAGAAAATCATACAGTCCACCATATTCTGTAATAAATCTTCTTTTCTACAAGAACGTTATAACATTCCTGCATATCATGACTGAAAACTAAGATATAATTGAGGGGTACCTCAGTTACTTAATGAAGACCCCTTTCCGAAGCCAAATGTCATACATTACAGAAGCTCTAACCAATGCAACTAAACAATTCATATTTGTAATCTACGTACTTTGTTCAAGTTCCATGATGGGTAAACATTAAATTTGAATACAAGAAAGATAAAAGAATACTTCAACTATAACAGCCAACTACACACACTTACTAGTTTCAAAAATAAAATTCTGTCAAGACTAGCTATAATAACAAACTTACCTTGCGACATACAACCAAAAATTCGTTAAACAACCTTTAAGAATCTGATCCCCATCATTTGACAACAATAGCTCAGTAGCTGAAGGTGGCCTCCACTTCTCCAGAGGCTTCATTAACCTAACTAAACAACCAAATTTCAATCGTTATAAGTCTCAACAATCAAACTTATACATATTCCAATCACCTTTACAAAACAAAATCACTTACCTAACCCAATCAGAGTACTTGGCATTCGCGACATCCCTCCCACGACCCACCACAGCCAAATGTGCACCATTTTCCCTGACTCCAAACCCGAGAGGTACATACAAACTCACATGTATATATACAGTAAAACAATTCAAAATATTTTCTTGAAGGTAAATATTAAAGTGTATATTCAGTTGCACACTGCAAATGTTATCCCTGTGAAGGTAAATATTTGTTAGTTGACGTGACTAACCTTACAAAAATAAGGGAAGTGCAAAGAAGAAGAACATGCAAAAAAGATATACTTATTGGTTACCATATGAAAGAGCACCCTGTGTTCTCTTGAAAGCTAAGTGCAAGTTCAGATGAGTACTCGGCATCTCTCCACGAGATTATTGTATCTGAGCAATAAAGATACACGTTAGCCAGCATGAACCATCTTCAAGTACAAACCCATATAGACAAGATTGTATTGTCTCCCATCTCGAAGGAGTAACATCCTCAACGAAACATAAATAGCACCATGTTCTTGATTAAAACGAAATGAAAGTACAAAATGGCTCAATCTGCCAGTTTTCAATTAAGTCAATTACAGCAGCAAGTGATTAATCAAAATGGCTCAATCAGAACTATGGAATAGAATGAAATTGAACTAACCTTAGCAACGAGATCGAGCGAAGAGAGAGACGGAGACCTAGCAGACGAACCGAGATCGGAAAGCGAGAGAATCAAAGACCTAGCATGGAGTGGGCGTGAGAGACAGAAAGCGAGAGAGATGCTTACCTTCGATAGGGAATCCCCAAAGCCGTTGAACCGAGATAGGAGACCTAGCAGACGGAAACGGACGACAATTGCGAGAGAGAGTTAGCCGTCGAACAGAAAGCGAGAGAGAAAGCGAGAGATGCTTACCTTCGACCGGGAATCCCAAATCCGTCGAACCGAGATCGGAGACCTAGCTAGCAGACAGACGAACAGACGGCGATTGTGTTCGGAAAAGAAAGGGAGAACGCGAATTAGTTTATGTGAAACTCTGTTAACATATCTCTAAAATCCTAATTAATCAAGAGGGAACCGAGAGCGAGGGAGAGAGATAGTCACCTTGTACCTTGGAATCGGAAGAATAGGCGCCGGAGAGGAAGAATCGCCACTGGAATCGCCGCTGGAGGGTGAGGAAGATGAAGAGGAATGAGAGAGGCAGAGAAAAGAAAAGGGTTTTCTAAACCCCTTGGAATGCTATCAGAGTATCAGGGAAAAGAAAAGGGTTTTTTTAATTGTTTAATAGAATAATTTTAATTTTTTTCATCATATAACGTGACTGCAAAGCAGTCGCCTTTTAAAAAATAATTAAAAATTTAATTTTAAAATTATTTAATTTAATATTTTTATAAAACGCGATTGCTAAAGCCATCGCCTATGTTAAAAATTAGAATTTCACATTCCCGCCCGGACTACATTATTGGTGGTAGAGGGAAAAATATATAATGTGATGGCATCCGTGACTGCTTAGCCATCACGCTAGCCTACTGTGACTGCGCTAAATGCAGTCACAAAGGCCGTCTCCTTATATACTCAAACGTGACTGCTTTTTTTGCCATCGCCAAAAGCAATCGCGAAAGATCAGTTTTCTTGTAGTGGATGTCCAACTGTTCCTCTTCAGAAGGAGGGATGGCCATCTCACTGAGTTTCAGATTCCACCGCTTGTAGAAATCCCCAACATTCTCGTCGGGACGCTGCACGGTTGTCTGCAAGTCAACTCTATTTGTTTCCCATTCCAAATTAGCTTTGTACTTCTCTGTAAAGGCACTGGTGATCTGATCCCATGTAGCCCTGGCCTCGAGTTTTAAGCAGAAGAACCATTTTAGAGCACTGGATTTCAAGGAGAGACTGAAATAGTCAGCCAACTGCTGATTGGTGCATCCTTTGGCCTTCATTGCCAAGGTATATGTGTCCAAATGAGTTTTCGGGCATGCAGTCCCATCAAACAGGTCCAGATTAGGCATCATGAACTTGTGGGGCAGGGGAACAATAGAATCCGGGTCTGTAGGCCGAAAGGCAGACTTTTTAGCAGTCAATTCGGCAATTTGTGCTTTCATTTCCTTGTGTTGCTCCATGAACCAGGCCAGGTTAGGGTCTTGTGGTGGAGCCATGGCGTTCAGACCAGTGACTGAGCTAGAGTGAGGTGCTACTGCCAGGCGCGGTAGTGGAGGGAATGGCCGATCCGGACATAGGTAAAACCCGTCCCTTGGCTCGAATTACCACTGGAGAGCGTGAGTAGGAGCACAGGGCATGGGGATAGAACCTTGAGGCTTGTTGACTTTCAACCGGCAGAGTGGGCGAAGGCAGGCCTGATGTAGCCGGGTAGCTTGGTTTTCCGAGCTGAGATTCATAGGTAGGCATAAGTGCGGGCTGTTGTCCCTGGTTGTTGAACTGTATGCCAGGCTGTGGCGAGGGTGTGTAGCTGAGAGGGTATTGCAGTCTGAGGGATTCTGATGAAACTGGATTAGGGGCTTGGTGGCCCATTGGTCCCTGAGTAAGAAATGGGTTTGTAAGAGCTGCGCTAGAGCTTGTGAACCGGCATCATTCGAGGAGGGGCTCGACCGTTGCCACTGAACCAAAAGCTGTGGTGGCATCCCAAAGCTGCCGGTACTCGAACCGCTGTTGTGAAGGTCCGGCTTGGTCGTTTCGGCTGAGACGGGATCCCAATTTCTTGTGGCATTCGAGATATCCCCAACCGTGAGAAGACATTCCGTACGGATTTTGTCCCCACCGAGGAACCGCGAACCGGGTTCGCCCCGTCAGCCGCATGGATCCGATAGTACGTAGCCTGGAGCTGGCTGACCCGAAGATCGAGGAGCATGGGTCCTGGTAATAGTACCATAGGAGGTGGGTGGTGGCATCCTGGAGTAATCAGGGCGACTGAGAGTGGGATTGGGGTCCTCCTCTTCTTCCACAGTGAAGGTGCCATCGGGATTGAGACTGGCGGCCAAACCATGGCTCCTGACGACTTCCATAAGGTTATTAATCTGTGCTTCCTGTCGCAATCTCATCTGTTCTGCTAACTGATTCCACTGTTGTTCTGTCTGGGGAGTCCCGGGAGGTGGAGTGATGTTGTCTATCATTACTGGCTGATGCAGACATTCTGCAACCCGAAGTCGGAACAAATGGTGAAGCTGATGATGCCTCTGTTCTAAAAGACCCCGCCTAAGGGCGCCTAGGCCCCGCCTAGGCGCTAGGCCCCTCTCCAACGCCTAGTTCTAAGCCCCGCCTAGGTCCTGACTAATCCCGACTAATTCCGATTAGTCCCCGACTAGTCCCCGCCTAGGCGCTAGGCCCGGCTCCGCCGCCTAGCATCCGCCTAGCGCTTTTTAGAACCTTGGATGATGCGCTTGACTCTTCCCAACTGATCAAACGGTGACCCGACGCCCGAAACCAAGCTTTGTGAGGAGCTGCGGGGGGGGAAAGACACGAGGGTTCAGATGTTTGGGAGTGAAGGAGGGTAGGTGTTTGGGCTTAGGGCTCATGCAACATGCAGTTATTTGTTCTTATTTACTTAAAACGTATTTTATTAACCTAATCGGTTGGAAAAGATTGCTCTGCTTTTTCGCAAACTATTCTGATTCCTGGATCAGTGGGCCCCATCACTACGCCTGCGGACCCTCAACCTGTAACCCCGAACAAGGGTTCCGTAGGGTAAGCGGGTCCCACCGACCGAAAAGAAAAACGATCCTAAAGTCTGGCGGGTAATCTAGTCTTAACGAGCATTCGATGTAAATTACGGACAAAGTTGACGTCAAAGGTCAAGATCATGTCCGGAGGGCTCGACGAAAAGTCGGCATGGATTGGACTGATAAATGTCCATAATTGATCTTGACCCGTCGTTAGTTAGGCCGTAATTAGACATGGAATAATCATTAATCCTTGATGACTCAGTGTCATGCCGGGAGTCGGTGCATAAGTTGTGCCAGTCAAAGTCAAAGTCAAGGCGCCAGTCAATATCTGGTCAAAGTTTGCGGCGGAAAACCGGCATGACTTCGACTGATTAGGGTCCCCGAAAGATATTGACTAGGTATGCCGACTAAGGCTTGAAAGGAAAGGTATATACACAGACCGGGCATGACACGGACCAGACTAAAAACCAATCGGGTCTCGGACAAAGTGTGTCACGGACAAGTGCATGGTCGACACGAGGCTCCAAGGGATGTTTGGGTAGTCCCATGCTCGCACCGAGAGGCGTAATAAGGCCAAACGAACTGCTACTGGGATTTCCCCGGGTTAAGGACGTAGTGTACAGTGTAAGGCCAAGTGCGCGTAGTGTGCAAGCAGTCTATCTTCTTTTTTTCTGAGTAAAATAGAAATTTTTATGTGTCTTAAAGAGGATGATGCATGCAAAAAATGATTTTTTTTTTTGAAATTTTTTTTTTTTGAAAATCTTTTTTTTTTTGATTTTTTTTTAAAATTTTTTTTTTGAAAGCAAATAACTCATAAGCACATAGGCACAAAAATTCAAACATTTAAGAAAATGATTTCGACAGTCAAAACGCCGATTTTTCCGGGACAGTCAAAACAACACGAAATGTGCAAAACAAACACAGACACACAGTACAAATGGTTTCAAATGTCGGGACGGAAGTTTGACCCACAAAAGCTTTTCTTTTTTCTTTTGAAAAAGATTTTTTTTGAAAAAGATAAAGCTCATTTTTAGTCCCCAGCGGAGTCGCCACTGTGATGATGTGCCAACCGCGCGATTTTTCTTTTCTTTGAAAATAAAAAAAAACGGGAGTCGCCACGCCATTTTTATTTTAAGGGCCAAAACTTTGAAAAATGCCCGAGATTAGAGATTTGGATTCGGAGGTCACGTTACACTCCGGGAAGAACGTTTGGCGTTCACCCGGAATGCCTCGTACGACGAGTCTTCCTCACTTGAAACTTTTTGTGTGTGTGTGTGTGTGTGTGTGTTTTGGTTAAAATAAATGTAAACTGAGAAAATTAAAAATTGGGAACTCTTTTTAAGACATTAAACAAGTCTCATGATTTTTGGTATGATTTTAGGGTTGAGTTTTGGTACTCAAGAGACTCCTTGAAGTTGAAAATCAATTCTGCCAGAATGAAAAAGGCAGTGGACACTTGATTTTGAAATGGATTTAAGAGCTTTAAAAATTCAAAATATGGAGAAAGTCAGAGAATGAAAGTTGTTCAAAACATCTTAAATAAGGTTACTTCAAAAGATTTTTATGATTGGAGATGATTTGAGGGACCAAAACCTTCTGGAAATCACAGATGTGAAATCTGGACTTCCAGAGACTAATAAACTGACTTTTGGAAAATAATTTGAAAAAGGGATTTATAATCACGAAACAAATAAAGTAAAAATATTTCTGGAATCCTATGGATGTTGGATACAAAAAGTATTTTGTAGTCAACACCAAATTCCAAGTTTTTCTGTGTCCAAAAAATTAGACAATAGACAGAGGTCTCAGAACAATGCTACTGGACAGCAAGATGTTCTTGAAGGAAAATGTGATTTAAAAAGGGGTTTGCATCCATGATTTGTCCCCATTTCCTTAGGCTTTGATTAGTGATCACTAAACATTTTAGTGGTGATCTACTATATCAAGCCATCCTTAGGATACATTAGGACTTAAAACACTTCATTTGCTTGGGAAGGGGAGATTTAACTTTGAAATCAAGATTTTATGTATGAAAATGATTTTGGAAAACACTTTTAAGTGAGTAAGAAATAATTTGGACCTTTTTAAAATGGTTTAGAGGGAATTTTGATCCTTTTAGAAGATCATCCATGGAGATAAACTTCCATGGTGATCCTCTTGGATCTAGGGCAAGGGATGGACAACAAACAAGTTACATCTTTAGAGTTTGAGATGCATGCATGGATGAGAGAGATTTAGGGTAGGGAGAAGGAGGTTATACCTATCTTCCCTTGATTTTTGAGTTTGAGACTTGAATTTGAGAGTGTTTAGTGAGTGAAATTTGGGAAAATGATTAAGAAAAAGGTGACAATTCAAGGGAATTCCCACTGTTTTCTACAATATTTTCGCCAAGGTGCTGTGAGTGAGTTGTTGTTGCTTGTTTTTCTGAGACTGAGGGGCTCAATTTATAGGCCTCTGAAAACTTACATTTGTATCCGCGCGGAGGGTTCCTGCAGCGTGCACTGTTCATTAAATGCTGCTGCAGGCTTTGGACACAAGGAATATTTTTTCAAAATACTCCACATCTGTTGTTTTACAGCTTACCCATTTCGGGTTTTTACATTTTTTTACACTTTGTAAGATTCCTTCCCTTGCTTATCTCTAAATAGAAATCCCTAATTTACCCTTGCTTTGTTAGAAAAGTTAGGAATTGTTAGAAATGTTAGGGATGTTAGGACTTTCGTTAATTTTCTAACGAAAATACTAACAACTCAAATTGGAGCACTTACAACAGGCAAAGGAGGAGGCAATGTCTCTTGGCCTCCGGTTGTTGGCCTGCTACTGGTTTGGTGATTCGCACTGCTAGGGATTGAAATGGTTTTGCTGACGGTGGAAGTCATAGGTTGGGTAGACATGGTAGAAACGTAAGGATTTTAAACCGATTAAAAAACCAATGGCCCCTCGGTGGGCGCCAAACTGTTTTGGTAAAAAAACAATCAAAAGTAAAGTAATTCGAAATAAAGTTAAGGAAGGTGCAATGGAATATAATCGGTGCAACAATGAAACTAAGATGGCTCGATCATGTAACGAGGAAAGCCCTTGAGACAACTATCTCGTCGGCATAAAACCTCGGGAGGTGATTATGAGCACCTACCTTCCCAAACGGTAGTATTGATAATGATGAATTACAAATGTAGGATCTATAGCGGATTACAATGTGTTTGTGAACTGTGTGTGAATGTTGCGTGCTTAGTGTTCCAGCCATGAGCCTTTAAATAAAGAAAATAACTGAAGATAACAAAAAACCCTAACAAACTTTCCTAGAATCTTGGCCTTGTTATCTCAATCTTGACTTGGTCTCTCAACTGTTGAAGCGGGTCCACGAAATATGTTTTTCCCACATTCTTTATACCTGTAATTAAATATATAACAGAAATAATTAAATAATGATATAATTATCTAAGTAAATTTTACCTTGTCCACAGGTTTGAAGATAACGACATGTTGGCAGTTATTCAAGATGTTGCAATCCTGAATTTACCCACAACATGTACCGAGCCAGCAGTGCAAATAGTGTGCGGTCACTAAATTATTTTTTTTCTGAGTAAAATAGAGATTTTCAGAATGCATGTTAAAGAATTTATGCAAAGTTTATAATATAACACAAAAATCAAATATGAACGGAAATGCACGAACATGTTATGATTTTGAACGAGATGAAAATGCAACATCTTTTTTTTTTTTTGAAAACAGCTCGATGTTTTGAGAAACACACGTACACGAAAACGAGGAAGGGTAAACAAAAGTTTGACCCACATAATGTTTTTTTTTAAACGAAGGAGTTTTGAAAAAACATGTTCGCTCCCCAGCGGAGTCGCCAACTGAAATTACCCGGATCGCGCGCGGAACGCGGCGAGCGGCTTTCGCAAAGCGGCAAGCGGCTTTCGCAAACTTGGGACCTCGCTGAAAGGGAAAGGGAGGCATCGCTGAAACTACCCGGATCCGGCTCGCGCGCGGATTTGGCCCCGACACGTCTCGCGTTTCAACGCATTCGGGAATGTCGCCCGGATCCGATAGGCAGCGCGTTCGCGCCCCGACATCTGGCTTATTCCGTTTTGCGGTGTTGGAGGTGTCTCGCTGGGTTTTGCTTGTAGAGTCGCCACGCCGTTTTTATT
This sequence comes from Adenophora triphylla var. japonica, assembly GCA_022495995.1. Lineage (NCBI taxonomy): Eukaryota > Viridiplantae > Streptophyta > Magnoliopsida > Asterales > Campanulaceae > Adenophora > Adenophora triphylla. The sequence goes on from JAFEMH010000526.1 coordinate 716,165, forward strand.
AAGCCCAAAACATTGAAAAAGGGCATCAGTTTAAAAATAAACTGTTTTTGTTGTGTGATGAGATTTTTGAGTTCGGAGGTCAGATGACTCCTCAGGAAGAGAATATTAGAATCTTAGAGCTCACCCGAGTCGCCTCGTAAAATGAGTCTTTCGGATACCCCTAATATTCTTTAACTGTTGTGTGTGTGTGTGTATGTATGTGCTTTTAAAAATGCATGCTGTATCGGATGTCTACATTGTACACTGCTTTATTGAAATGTATCGAAATAGTGTAGGAAGGAAGCCTTACCTATGTTGGTTCGTGTCTGTCTTCCGCTGGGGAATAGTGTCTGAGGATGAAATAGTGTTCTGGTACGGACCGGGATTGCTTCGGGATGTGCCGGTTGTCTGCGGACAGAGTTTCGGCATGCGTTGGGATCGCAGGGATCACTCGGACAGAGGTTCGACGTGCGTTGGAATCGTTGGTTGGATTCGGGCAGAGGTTCGGGGTGCGTTAGAATCGTTAGATGGATTCGGATAGAGGTTCGGCGTGGGCCGGGATTGCCGATTTGACTCGAAAAGAGCCGGGACGCCTCGAGAAAGACCAGGCAAGGCCTCGGAGTACCACGACGGGCCTCAGAGTACCTCGAGAGTGCCTCGGGGCAGCGCGGGAGCATCACGGAAGCGCTCGGAGAGGCTCTGGAGCACCACAAGGGGGCTCGGAAGGCCTCAGAAGGATCCGAAAGGGGCCGGGATTGCCCCGAAGGGTCTTAGAGGGGAGCTTGAAGGCTGGGGGGAGAGGAGAGAAGAGGGAGATGTGTGAAAATGAGGGAGGGGGAGCCCTCTATTTATAGTGTAGGAAAACTGCAAAGAGGTCCGTACGGACCTTGCAGGTAATCCAGAATTTTGGTTTTTCTCGATTTGCGGGAATCTCTTGGACTTTAAGGGGATTTTGGAATGATTATGTCTGGGTGCAATAAGGTCCGTACGGACCACCTCATCATGCAAAGAGGTCCGTACGGACCAACCATGTAGGGGGGTAATGATGTTCTCCGGGAATTGAGGGAATATTGTGGACTTTAAGGGGATTAAGTAATCATTGCAGCAAAGTGGTCCGTACAGACCATTTATGCTTTTCTGATTTCTGAATAATTCCCAAAAGGTACTTTTGTCCCTTTTTATCCCAGAAAAGCTTCTTCCATGGTTTGGCTTGGGGTTTTTGAGGGTTTTGAGTGTCAAAGGTCTTCGAGACTGCATTTGTGAGTCTGCGGTGTTTCCCATATGCTCGGAAGAGGGTGATCCAGATTGGGGTACTTACAGAAGCCCCTCGACAACGTCACTTACGGAGGAAGTGGGGTCGTTGATAAGATAAGGGTCCTAATCTGGATCGCGTACTAGGATAGGAAGTGACCGTGAAGGTCGGTGTGAGGACGTGGTGGTATCCTGTTGTTGTGTGTGACCATTTATAGTCGATGCAAGTGACGTGGTGGCGTCCGCGACCACAGGTCGATGGTAAGGACGTGGTGGCATCCCGGGTGACCGCAGGCGATGGTAGGGCGTGGCGGCGTCTGGTGGCCCGTGATAAAGGTCGATGGTAAGGACGTGGTGGCGTCCTGAGTAACCGCAGAGGTCGATGGTATGGATGTGGTGGGGTCCTGAGTGACCGCATAGATCGATGGTAAGGACGTGGTGGCGTCCTGGGTGATCGCAGAGGTCGATGGTAAGGACGTGCGGCGCGTCACTGAGCGACCGCAGTAGGTCGATGGTGCGACGTGACGGGCGTCCCTGAGCTGATCGCAGGTCGATGGTAAGTGACGTGGCGGCGTCCCGGGTGACCGCAGAGGTCGATGGTAAGGACGTAGTGGCGTCCCGGGTGACCACGCAGAGGCTCGATGGTAAGGACGTGGTGGCTTCGAGTGACCGCAGAGGCTCGAGCGGTAAGGACGCGCGGCGTTCCCTGGGTGGCCGCAGAGGTCGATGGTAAGAGACGTGGTGGCATCCCCGAGTGACCGCAGAGGTCGATGGTAAGGACGTGGTGGAATCTTGGGTGACCGCAGAGGTCGATGGTAAGGACGTGGTGGCGTCCCCGGGTGACCATGCAGGTTAATGGTGGTGACGCGTGGCATCTTGGGCGACCGGCAGAGAGGTCGATGTGCCAGGGCGTGGTGGCGTCCCCGGGTGACCGCAGAGGTCGATGGTAAGGACGTGGTGGCGTCCTGAGTGACCACAGAGGTCGATGGTAAGGACGTGGTGGCATCCTGGGTGACGGCAGAGGTCGATGGTAAGGACGTGGTGGCATCCTAGGTGACCGCAGAGGTCGATGGTAGGGCGTGGTGGCATCCCCAGGTGACCGCAGAGGTCGATGGCGGTGACGCGGCGTGGTGGCGTCCCGCGACCGGCAGAGGTCGATGGTAAGGACGTGGTGGTGTCCTAGGTGACCGTATAGGTCGATGGTAAGAACGTGGTGGCATCCTGAGTGACCGCAGAGGTCGATGGTAAGGACGTGGTGGCGTCCTGGGTGACCGCAGAGGTCGAAGGTAAGGACGTGGTGGCGTCCTGAGTGACCGCAGAGGTCGATGGTAAGGGAGCGCGGCCTTACGGATGACCCCGCCGCAGAGGTTGATGGTGGGCGTGGTAAAGGACCGTCCCGGGTGACCGTATAGGTGGGTGGGGCTCGGACCCCGTGATAGGATTCCTACGTATCCCTGGCGGGAATCAAGCACATTCGTTCGTAGTTCATACCAGGTCGTGAAATTGTAAGTGTACGGCGTGCTGTGGTGCCCTAAAGTGTCGTGTGACCGCCGAGGTCGATTGTGAGGACATGGTGGCGTCCTGAGATGGAAATTTTACGATTTTCCGAATCGGGTGGTTTAAGGCCTTCCGGCCCAGAGATAGTGATTGGGAGGTTTATACGGTCTCCTGACCGAGTGGTTTAAAGCCTTCCTGCCGGGAGATAGTGATGTGGGAAGACTTGATTCGTCTTCCCTGACCGCGGCAGCTGTGTCATGCGTGAGGACTCGATGATTCGTCTTCCGGGCCGTGGATTTGTGTCATGCGTGAGGACTTGAATCGTCTTCTCGGTCGCGTCACGTCATGCGTGAGGACTCGAAATCGTCTCTTGGCACGTGGTTGTGTCATGCGCGAGGACTTGAACGTCTTCCAGGCCGGTTGGTGGAGGCATTGTAGCCGATGTTCATCCGTTAGGGATTATTGTGGCCTCAGAGGGGCTTTTTCGTCCGAGAAGGTGACTTCCGGCTTACTTTGATGGCGGCCCGCATGAGCTGCCGCTAGTGGGCAAAGTCCGGAAGCTTACGATGATGGCCGATGCCGGGGATATGCGGTCTCGCACGAGCTTCTTGCAAGAATTCCCTTTTTGACTTTCTCGGGGAAGGAGCTCTGCCACTTTGATGCTTACGATGATGCGGTGCTTGAATTGCCGTTGAGCGTTTTGGAGGCATTTTGTGCCTTGAGATTTGTACTTGGAGGTGCGGGTTCCTTCTTGCGCTTGTTTCACCGTTTAGTGGGTGAGGTCCGGACTTACGATGACGGCGCGGTGGTTGCGTTGCCGTTTAGCGGGCGAAATCCGGCTTACGATGGGTCGGTGCTCGCAAGCCCGTTTAGTGCCGAATTAGGACTACACTTGATGGTGCGATGGCGGTGCTTGCATTGCCGTTTAGTGGGCGGAATCGACTCCACCGATGGTCTGCAAGCCTTGCCGTTTAGTGGGCGGAATTCGGACTTACATTGATGGCCGTGCTTTGCCCGTTTAGTGGGCGAATCCGTGACTTACACTGATGGCCGTTGCGTTGATGGGTTAAGGACCAAAGCGCATTGAATTCTGCTGAAATAGGCCTTTGGGACAGATCGGGGGCAAAGATTATAAGGGCGTAAAAGTAATTTGGTCCTTCGTTGCAAAGAGGTCCGTACGGACCAACCTTGGTCGTAAAGAGGTCCGTACGGACCGGTGTTGAATTTTTACAGCCCCCCGATTTTGGTGGATTTAAATGCCGAGGCTTTTCCCATTTCTTCTTCCGGTTCGTGCATCCGAGAGAGAGAAGGAAGAAAAACTCCATTGTTGTCCAAAATCTTCCATTTTTAGCTTGAATTGCTTGCAATTGCGGAAGGATCAAGGAGGGGGCGTCGCCAACGGATCCAAGAAGTGATCGAGCAAAGGATGAAGCTTCAAAAAAATTGGATCTCCTTCGTGCCTTCTTCGAAGAACCCGGATGTGTTGTATCCGAATCCGGAGGTGCATAATCGGCGAGTTAGGAACGCCGGGGAGGTAAGAAATCAATTTAGTCTTGATTTCTTGCTTGAATTTTTGAATGCTAGAACTAGGTTTTAGTTTTTCGTATATTTGGGGCTTTTGTCATTTGCCATGCTTTTTTGTGAAATTCTTGATGAATTGTTGAAATTGAGCATGTAAAAATTGTGGGTATTTGATTTTTGTGCAAAAATGTGTAGATTAGCTCTTATTTGTAAAATAAAGTGCCTCTCTTTGAAAATGCATGCTTTGGTGTTTTGTACCTTATGCTATTTTGTATGTACATTGTGAGAAAAATTGTCATGTAGGAACAAGTCTTGTGAAAAATGTGACATGTGTCGTGTTTTGTGACGGGTTTTGTCTAAAAGTATGTGCCGTGTAGGGACGGACTTTTCTGTTTGAAAATGTGTTATGCAGTGTGTGCCGTGTTTTTGGTGATGGACTTTGTGGGGAAAATATGTGCAATATGTGCCGTGTTTTGTGACGGGTCTTTTGAAAATGTGTCGTGTTGGGCTCAATCCCTCTGTTGAGAAAATTTGTACAGTGTGTGCCGTGTTTTGTGACGGACTGCATGGGGAAAATTATGTGCAATGCATGCCGTGTTTTTTGACGGGTTGCATGTGAAAGTAATGTGTGATGCATGCCGTGTTTTGTGACGGGTTACATGTGAAAAGTATATGTAATGCATGTCGTGTTTTGTGTCGGACCCCTTTTTTTATATATGCTTTGCTATTAAGAACTGTGAATGACGTACCTTTGCTGTGTTTACCTGCAGGATGAGGGGCTTTTGGCTGGGAAAGCCAAAAAGATGAAGACTCGGGGATCGCTCGAGGCTGTAGTTGAGTTGTGGCAGCAGATGCCGGATATCTCTGTGGATGGCGGGCCGAGCCCTAGGAGGCTGGTCTATGCTTCTGGCCTGGGCGTGTGTGATGAATGTGTGTCCGAAAATTTTTTCATTTTTGTGTTTGAAAAAAATCAACGAAAACGGAGTCGCCACGCCATTTTAATTTTGAGGGCCAAAACTTTGAAAAAAGCCCGAGATCAGAGATTTAGGTTCGGAGGTCATGTTACGCGTCGGGAAGGACGTTAGTGTGCACCCGACGCGCCTCGTAAAACGAGTCTTCCAAGCTGAAAATCATTTGTGTGTGTGTGTGTGTGTGTGTTTTGGCCAAAATAAGTTGAAACTCAGAAAAGTAAAAATTGGGATATCTTTTTAATACTTTAAACTGATCCCATGATTTTTTGGAAGATTTTTGGGTTGAGATTTGGTACTCAAAAGACCTTTTGAAGTTGAGAGCCATTTCTGCCAGAATGAAAAAGGCAGTGGACCTTTGATTTTGAAAGGGATTCAAGGGTCTTAAAACTTCATAATATGGATAAACTCAGAGAATGAAAGTTGTTCTAGACACCTTAAATAAAGTTTGTGCGAAGGAATTTTCCATTTTGGAGAAGATTTGAGGGGTCAAAACCTTCTGGAAACCTCAGATATGAGATCTGGATTCCCAGAAGCTGATGAACTAGCCTCTGAAAGAAAATTTGAAAAGAGGAGTTTTACTCACCCAAAAAATAAAGTAAAAATATGTCTGGAAATCTCTGGATGTTGGCTACAAAAAGTGTTTTGTAGTCAACACCAAATTCCAAGTTCATTTGTGTCCAAAAATTAAGACCATGGACTGAGGTCTGGGAAAATTGCTACTGGACAGCAACTTCTCAAGAAAGAAAATATGATTTAAAGGGGGGTTTTGCATCCATGCTTGTCCCCATTTCCCTAGGTTTTGGTTAGTGATCACTAGACATTTTAGTGGTGAATCAACTATACCAAACCATCCTTGGGGTACATTAGGACTAAGCATTTCATTTGCTTGGGAAGGGAAATTTTATCCTTTGAAATCAAGATTTTATGCTTGAAAATGGTTTTTTAGGGTTTTGAAAATGAGTTTTCTTTGCAAGAAAGTAAGAAAGCTTAAAAATAATGTTGATCTTTGTAGAAGATCATCCATGGAGATGGTCTTCCATGGTGATCTTCTTAGATCTAAAGCAAGAAGATGAAGGAACTACATTTTGTAGTTTGAAGATGCATGCATGGTTGAGATTTAGGGTTAGGAAGAGGAGGGTTTACCAATCTTCCTTGTGTTCTTGAGTGTTTGGCTTGAGTGTATGAGTGTTTAGGGCTTTAATATGAGAGTGAGTGGATGAGTATGAGTTGGGAAAGATTGGAGAGAAAATGGTGAAAATTCTTGAAGAATTCTCACTGTTTTCTCTCTATATTTCGCCAGAGGTTCGGTGCAAAATGTGTTCTTCCTCCTTATTTTTGTAGTGGAGGGCTCAATTTATAGCCTCTGGAAATTACAAACATATCCGCGCGGATGGATCCCCTCGGCGTGCCTTGTTCATTAAATACGGCTTCGGCTTTGGACAAGAGGAATAATCCTTTTGAAATTTCAAATTAACAGCCAGTTTTGTGTCTCCAGCCATTGCTATTTGTGGTTTTATTCCTTTTGTTTTTCTTTTTAAGATTCTTTTTAAGGTTTAACCTTAAATAACAATGCCCATTTTACCCTCACTTTGTTAGAAATGTTAGGATAGTTAGGAATTGTTAGAAATGTTATAACTTTCGTTAATTCTCTAACGAAAATTCTAACAAGCTCAAATTGGAGCACTTACAGTAGCCCCTCGGCGACGGCGCTTTCGAAGGAAGCGGGGTCGTCGATAAAATAAGGCTCCATATTTGGCGGGGATGATCAGTGATCGGGTGGGTGAACCTAGCGATAGGCGACCTACGTATCCCGAATGGGAATCAAGCCGATCGTAGTTCGGGTCTTTGACCACTGGAGATGATGGCGTTTTAGGTGCCTCGGAGCGATGAGCGAGTTTTGCGGTCGGTTCTTTGGAAAGAAACTCTCTGGGGATAAGAGATGACCATTTTCGGTCTCGATGGCTATCCGCTCTGTTGGGATAAGAGATGACCATTTTCGGTCGATGGCTATCCGCTCTGCTGGGATAGGAATGACCATTTTCGGTCCCAGCGGGTATCCGCTCTGCCGGGGATTTTTGTGATTTATCGTTTTCTAGTGATAGCGTCTTAGGTGCCTCAAACCTTGGAGATGGCGTTTTAGGTGCCTCGGACCTTGGAGATGGCGTTTTAGGTGCCTCGAACCTTGGAGATGGCGTTTTAGGTGCCTCGAACCTTGAAGATGGCTTTTTTAGGCGCCTCGGACCTTGATGATGATGGCTTTTTAGGCGCCTCGGACCTTAATTTGAAATGGCCTTTCGGTGGACTTCGTCTGCTGCCGAAGGAGAGGGTGACCGTTTTGGTCGAGGGGCTGGACCTAATGATAGGCTACCTACGTATCCCTAGTGGGAATCAAGCCCTTTCGTAGTTCGAGTACTACTCGAGATTCCGTTGGCTTTTGGGATTCCGTTAACTTTCTTTGGGGATTTCGTTAGCCTTTCTTTGAGGAAAATCAGACGTATTCGTCTGGGAAATCGGTCTTACGTTTGACTGCCGTTGGATAATTTTGATGAAAGATACGGGATCTCGTTATCTTTCTCAGGGAGATCGGACTTACGTTTGACTGCCGGGGATAATTTTGAGGAAAGATACGGGATCTCGTTATCTTTCTCAGGGCACTCGGTCTTACGTTTGACTGCCGGGGGTAATTTTGATGAAAGATACGGGATCTCGTTATCTTTCTCGGGGCACTCGGTCTTACGTTTGACTGCCGGGGATAATTTTGAGGAAAGATACGGGATCTCGTTATCTTTCTCGGGGCACTCGGTCTTACGTTTGACTGCCGGGGATAATTTTGAGGAAAGATACGGGATCTCGTTATCTTTCTCAGGGCACTCGGTCTTACGTTTGACTGCCAGGGAAGATTTTGATGAAAGATACGGGATCTCGTTATCTTTCTCGGGGAGATCGGTCTTACGTTTTACTGCCGTTTGATTTTGATGAAAGATACGGGATCCGTTATCTTTCTCGGGGCACTCGGTCTTACGTTTGACTGCCGGGGGAGATTTTGATGAAAGATACGGGATCTCGTTATCTTTCTCGGGGCACTCGGTCTTACGTTTGACTGCCGGGGAAGATTTTGATGAAAGATACGGGATCTCGTTATCTTTCTCGGGGCACTCGGTCTTACGTTTGACTGCCGGGGAAGATTTTGATGAAAGATACGGGATCTCGTTATCTTTCTCGAGGAGATCGGTCTTACGTTTGACTGCCGGGGGTAATTTTGATGAAAGATACGGGATCTCGTTATCTTTCTCGGGACACTCGGTCTTACGTTTGGCTATAGGGATAATTTTGAAGAAAGATACGGGATCTCGTTATCTTTCTCGGGGCACTCGGTCTTACGTTTGGCTAGGGGTAATTTTGATGAAAGATACGGGATCTCGTTATCTTTCTCGGGACACTCGGTCTTACGTTTGGCTATAGGGGATAATTTTGAGGAAAGATACGGGATCTCGTTATCTTTCTCGGGGCACTCGGTCTTACGTTTGGCTAGGGGTAATTTTGATGAAAGATACGGGATCTCGTTATCTTTCTCGGGGCACTCGGTCTTACGTTTGACTGCCGGGGATAATTTTGAGGAAAGATACGGGATCTCGTTATCTTTCTCAGGGCACTCGGTCTTACGTTTGACTGCCGGGGGTGATTTTGATGAAAGATACGAGATTTCGTTATCTTTCTCGGGGCACTCGGTCTTACGTTTGACTGTCGGGGGTAATTTTGATGAAAGATACGGGATCTCGTTATCTTTCTCAGGGCACTCGGTCTTACGTTTGACTGCCGGGGGTAATTTTGATGAAAGATACGGGATCTCGTTATCTTTCTCGGGACACTCGGTCTTACGTTTGACTACCGGGGAATATTTTCTTGAAAAGGGGCTGACTTTGGTTATCTTTGGTTAACTCTGTCAAGTTGGGGACTGAATTGCAGAGTCCTGGAATTTTAAGGGGCAAAAGGGTCATTTTGACCCTTGTGTGATGTACCCGATTTTTTTTGAAAATCAAACGGAGTCGCCACGCCATTTTAATTTTGAGGGCCAAAACTTTGAAAAAAGCCCGAGATCAGAGATTTAGGTTCGGAGGTCACGTTACGTGCCGGGAAGGACGTTAGTGTGCACCCGACGCGCCTCGCAAAACGAGTCTTCCAAACATTTGAAATCCTTTTGTTGTGTGTGTGTGTGTGCGTGTGTGTTTTGACCAAAATAATTTGAAACTGGGAAAAGTGAAAATTGAGATCTCTTTTTAAGACTTTAAACTGATCCCATGATTTTTTGGAGAATTTTTGGGTTGAGTCTTGGCACTCAAAAGATTTTTGGATTTGAAAAGCAATTCTGCCAGAATGAAAGAAGGCAGTTGACCTTTGACTTTGAAATGGGCTTAAAGGCTTCAAAACCTCAGAATCTGGGGAAAGTCCGAGAATGAAAGTTGCTTAAAACACCCTAAATAGGGTTTCTGCAAAGAAACTTTTCATTTTGGAAGTAATTTGAGGGGTCAAAACCTTCTGGAAATCTCAGATGTGAAATCTGGATTTCCAGAAGCTGATGAACTGGCCTCTAAAAGAAAAATTGAAAAAAGGAGTTTTACTCACTCAAAAAATAAATTAAAATATGTATGGAAAGCTCTGGATGTTGGATACAAAAAGTATTTTGTAGTCAACACCCAATTCCAAGTTTTACTGGGTCCAAAAAATAGGAAAATGGACTGAGTTCTCAGAACAATGCTACTGGACAGCAAGATGTTCTTGAGGAGAAATGTGATTTTTGGGGGGTTTGCATCTATGTTCACCCCCATTTTCATCCCTAGACTTGATTCCACTACCTTGTGTCAAGTGGTTATCATACTCAAGTCATCCTTGGGGAATTTATGGGGTTTAAACATATCCTTTGCAAAGGGAGAGGGGATCTTTGTAAAGATGAATTTAAAGAGAAAAATCAATTTAGAGATTTAAAATGTAGACCATTTGAGATGGTCATTCATGAAGATGAACTTCAAGATGACCATCTTAGGTCAAAACTTAAGTTAAACAAGACATCAAGTAGATCCAAGTAAGAAGAACAAGATGAACAAGAAGTTAAAAGAGAATTTTAGGGTTTTGAGAAGGAGGGCTTTACCAATGGTGACACCCTATCTTCCTAGGCTTGGAATTTGACTTGAGGAATATCAAGATTTGGTGTTTGGCTTGAGGAGTATCAAGGTTTGGTGTGTTTGGTATTTGATTGGGAAAGATTCAAGAGAAAAAGGTGGCAATCAAGGGATTCCCACTGTTTTCTCTCTATATTTCGCCAGAACTTCGTTGCTGTGATCAAATTCCTCTCTTAAACTGAGAGAGGAGGGTTCAATTTATAGGACACTGGAAATGTCATACATGTCCGCGCGGAGGGTTCCCGTAGGCGTGCACTTTGTTCATCCGCTACGATCTTGGCTTTTGGGCAGGAAGAATAATCTTTTTAAAATTCAAGCTGGAAAATTTGTTTTCAACTTTCTTAATTCGGATTTTTCTAATTTCTTTTGCTTTTTGAGATTCTTTTCTTGGTTTAACTTAAAGTGGCAATGCCCATTTTACCCTTACTTTGTTAGAAAAGTTAGGAATGTTAGTAATGTTATAACTTTCGTTAATTTTCTAACGAAAATGCTAACAAGCTCAAATTGGAGCACTTACGGTAGCCCTCGGCGACGGCGCTTTGCCCGAAGGAAGCGGGGTCGTCGATAAGAGTAAGGCTCCATATTTGGCAGGATGATCAAGTGATCGAGTGGCTGAACCTATTTAATAGGCTACCTACGTATCCTTAAGAGGAATCAAGCCAGTCGTAGTTCGGGTCTTTCAACTATCTTTAGTCGTCGACCCTACTGCTTTAGGAAGGTCGCCCTAAGATTTGACTATTTTTGGGAAGTCACCCTATGGTCTGACTGTTTTGGGGAAGTCACCCTATGGTTTGACTATTTTGGGAAAGTCGCCCTATGGTTTGACTATTTTTGGGAAGTCGCCACATGTCCCATTGTTTTTGGGAAGTCGCCCTATGGTTTGACTATTTTTGGGAAGTCGCCACATGTCATTTGTTTTTGGGAAGTCACCCTAAGGTTTTGACTGTTTTGGGGAAGTCGCCCTAAGATTTGACTATTTTTGGGAAGTCGCCCTATGGTTTGACTATTTTTGGGAAGTCGCCCTGTAATCTGACTGTTTTTGGGAAGTCGCCCTATGGTTTGACTATTTTTGGGAAGTCACCCTGTAATCTGACTGTTTTTGGGAAGTCACCCTATGGTTTGACTATTTTGGGGAAGTCGCCCTATGGTTTGACTATTTTTGGGAAGTCGCCCTGTAATCTGACTGTTTTTTGGGAAGTCACCCTATGGTTTGACTATTTTGGGGAAGTCGCCCTATGATCTGACTATTTTTGGGAAGTCGCCCTATGATCTGACTATTTTTAGGAAGTCGCCCCGTGGTTTGACTATTTTCGGGAAGTCGTCCTATGATCTGACTATTTTTGGGAAGTCGCCCCGTGGTTTGACTATTTTTGGGAAGTCGCCCTATGGTTTGACTATTTTTGGGAAGTCACCCTATGGTTTTAACTGTTTTGGGGAAGTCGCCCTATGATCTGATGATAATGTTCTTTTAGAAAAGTAGTTGACTAAGATATGCTTTCATACTGTCTTTGCTTACTGTAGCCGCCGAAGGACCGAGGCTACTACCGATGTTGATGAAGAGTTGTTAAGTTCTTTGTTCGTGGGACGGTTTCGCCGACGATTTCTTTGTCTTTGGAAGCATTTCGACCTGAAGGAGGAGTTTGGTTGAGTCTGCATCTTGCTGGTGATCGTCAACCTTGTAGAGGTGGTTGAGCTTGTATTCACATTGGGACTTCTTGCTTTTGAGAACTTGGTGTCTCTGACCGCATTGTATTGGAGAGCTTGGCGTCCCTGACCGATTTGTATTTTGAGAACTTGGCGTCCCTGACCGACTTGTATTTGAGAACTTGGCGTCTCTGACCAACTGGCATTTGATTTGCATTTGAGAACTTGGCGTCCCTGACCGATTTGCATTTTGAGAACTTGGCGTCCCTGACCGACTTGTATTTGAGAACAGCGTCTCGACCAACCGGCATTTGATTTGCATTTTGAGAACTTGGCGTCCACGACCGATTTGCATTTGAGAACTTGGCGTCCACCGACCGAGCTTGTATTTGAGAACTTGGCGTCTCGACCGAATTGTAGACACTAGAGGTGGTCTTCATTGGGGGCCATTTTCATCCATTTGTGGACATTGGGGGTTGTCTTTAGCAAGTTGCGGAGCGCCAGGAGCTTGTCTTTGCCAAAGCTGTAGATCTTGGAGAGTTTGTCTTCATCCGTTTGTGGACATTGGAGGTCGACTTTGGTGAAGATCATCCTTGCCGAAAAGGGGGATTTGATTTCACGTTTGAATTCACTGCATTCGTTAGTGAAGAGGAAGATGCATATTATGACATTCATGATGACAGATGCATGCATAAGAGCCAAAAATGATTGTGAGAGTATCACCGCATATGTTTGCGAGATGATGCATTTACTTGCTTTCGAAGATGCACCTAGCCTAAGCTTTTGACGGGAAATTATGATTTATGATCTTCGGTTCACTTAGGATTTTTCCTATTGATTCAAGTTTTGTGCATGCTACATGAGCCCTTGGGAGATTTTTGTGGGGATGCATGGTTATGTATGTGTCCGGAGACCGTGCTTGGAGCAGATTTTGAGCATGTGGGGGATGAGAACCTTGATCGCGATTTAAACGGACGGTTGTTGGTGAGGTTTTGTCAAGTAGTATCACATGGACCTCCAATTTTGATGAGATTGGATTCGGATCCCGGGTCTTGATTGGAATTTTCTCTCTCAATCTTGGTCATTTGAAGGCGATGTCGACAGCTCTAGGAGCACGTTGATATGAGTGAAGCTTCTTTCATTTGGGTGAGCCGTGACCTCGGCAGAAACCTTATCCGGAGAATGATTTGATGGAATTGCTAATGCCGGAGAAACCCCGATCTTGAATTCCGATGCTACGGGAGGCTGCCGTGTACCAAGTTACGAAAGCTGAAATTCTTTCTTGATAAAATTCGGGTCCAAAAGACCGTCTTGACAAAGCCCCCGGATCCAGAGTAGGCAAAGTCCGGATTTTGAAGAAGCGACTTGGCGAGTCTATCTCATAGTGAAGAACCCAATGTGGACCCAAAGATGACTATATAAGCCCCAGCTTGAAGAGCTGCTACAGGAGAACCCAGGAGAACCGCTTAAGCCCCGGCATGAAGAAATTCAAAGCGATCTTATTGCGCACGAGTCATCATGTGGCGAGGGGCACCCATCTTTTCAAATCTTGGTCAACGATCACTGGACAAGACTCAGAACGTTTGCGTGCGGGGGCACATCTTTTGAAAGGTGGGAATGTCTCCCGAATTTGTGTATGACACTCTCGCTTTTGGTTTGACTCTTTTGAGAGAGTATAAGCATTACAAGGTGTGGAAAAGTGTATGGAAGCCCTTCTGGACGAAGACAAGTGCTTTGGCTCTATTTTCCTATGATGTAGAGAGAGAGAAGACTTGTCGAGACACTTGAAAAAATTGTCTTATTCATGATGATCACAAAGGCTGCTTAAAACCCTTTGTTAATGTTCGGGTTATTCAACTCCTAAATCTGATATGAACAAATATTTTGATTAATCACAAGGAGAAAAACCAACCGATATCGAGGATCAAGCTCGGAAAGTGTATAGGGACGATCCTCGATGAGACCGGATTTTTTTTTGAGATTTGTTTGTGATTTCGACCGGACCATTTCTGGTTGCCTCACGTTCCCTCCATCATGAAGAGCTCAGTCGCCGTAGTTCGGGCCTATCCCAGAATGAAAAG